>JADBJO010001539.1:85000-87500 GCA_016801955.1 Conus betulinus | reverse complement strand
TCAGAGGGCGGTGATGCAATAGATGGATCAGGGTAGGAGGGGTCTGCAGCAATGCCTCAGAGGGCGGTGATGCAATAGCTGGCTGGATCAGGGTGGGAGGGTGTGCGACAATACCTCAGAGGGCCGTGATGCAATAGCTGGACCAGGGTGAGAGGGTCTGTGACAGTGCCTCAGAGAGCGGTGATGCAATAGCTGGAGCAGGTGCCCGCGCAGACCCTGCTTCATCCTTTTTTTTAGATCAGGGGTGAGATTAACATCCTATTGGCCTGAGGTCCTTAAGGACAAGGTACACTTGCAGACATAGGTCTGTATCTTCTGTGGCAACTGTTGTCGCTGTGCAGTCGTGGGCGAGTTCCTCGTATGTCTCTCTCCGAGCTCTGGTTTCTTTTGAACTTTAGTTCAAATTCGGCTGTTGGTCGGCTGACGATTGGCGTCGGTGTATTTGGCTTCTTTTCCCCCAACCGAAAGGCTGTCTTCAGGATCATCAGGCGGCCTTCTTCGTGCTCGGGTGGCGATGGTCCTGTGCCGCGTGAGGCCGCGTTAAGGAGGGAGCAGGACGAACGTCGCTGGAGCACTGCATGAGTCCCTAGAATTCGGTGGGTACATGTAGACTATGGCCGACAGGGAAATTTTCAGCCCAACCCCATAGGGATTGCCCCTATGCCTGCGTGGCTCAGAACACGGTATCCCAGGCCACGGTAATCGTAGCCAGGGAGCATTGCATCGTCGATCGTCCCACATCTCCAGAAGCCGTCCCCCGGCAACAACACAGAGACTAGACTCGCCGTCACCCGTATGGTTGGAAGGATCGCTGAGCCGCTTGACACTGACCTCTTACATCAGTGTCCTTCAAAGGAGATCTGCCACCTCTCCCCTGGCGTCCGCTGCTATGTCACGCTCGCGACGAACTGCTGCTGCTTCATCCTTTCGATGCCATCAATATATAGCCAACTGTCACGTCAGACTCGGTTTCACAATATTTCATGTCTGTCTCCAAACCAGCCGGTACTGCAGCAAGATCAACGGATGTTGCTGGAAGAAGAGAAACTTAATTGTTTCAGATTTTCAGCCACGGCGGTTTTCTATAGAATTACTATCGGTAGTGAAAGTATGATTCAAGAGTGATCTGTTTGCGACTGTAGAAAGTTCGGAACTGTAGAAAGTTTGCGATTGTAGAAAGTTGTTTGTGACTGTAGAAAGTTTACACGACTGTAGAAAGTTGTTCGTGACTGTAGAAAGTTGTTCGTGACTGTAGAAAGTTGTACACGACTGTAGAAATTTGTTCGTGACTGTAGAAAGTTGTTACCACCTGTACGTTGTACGCGACTGTAAAAAAGTTGTTGTTCGCGACTGTAAAAAGTTGTTCGTGACTGTAGAAAGTTGTTCGTGACTGTAGAAAGTTGTTCGTGACTATAGAAAGTTGTTACCGCCTGTAGGTTGTTCGCGACTGTAGAAAGTCGTTCGCGACTGTAAAAAGTTGTTCGCGACTGTAGAAAGTTGTTCGTGACTGTGGAAAGTTGTTCACGTCTGTAAAAAGTTGTTCGTGACAGTAGAAAGTTGTTCACGGCTGTAGAAAGTTTCGTGACAGTAGAAAATTATTCACGGCTGTAGAAAGTTGTTCGCGACTGTAGAAAGTTGTTCACGACTTGTAGAAAGTTATTTGCAAGGCCAGCGTGCCGGCATCGTCCACACGTTCATGAGTCGTTCCACCAACCCGTTCACGTGGCATCTGACACGACAGATCCCTGAATGTCTAATTGGTGAATTAGTTTAAATAATTATAAACTGATTATAACAATTTATATATAATTTACATGAAAAAAATCATACAGATGGGTCAGTATTAGAATCAGGGGAAAGTGGTACCGGTCTTGTATTACCAGAGTTAAACGTGAGACAATTTCTGCATGTTGGAAAGGGATTTTCTATTTATACAGCAATATTGTATGCAATACTTTTGACATGATGTACATTCTTAACACACCAATGGCTGTCTTTAATATATTGTTATATGCGTAGATTCGAAATCAGTTCTACAAGCAATGCAACAATGGAACTGCAAAGCTGGACTACATTTGTGTTATGAAATTAAACACGCTATTCACTGTTTAAGAAATTGATGTCTAGGCATCGATTTTTGCTGGCTACCATTTCGGCTAAAAGTGGAATGAAATGGCAGATAATCTGGCTAAACAGGGAGCAAGGGAAAAGTTCAACCTATTTCTGAATGCCCTTTGAAACCATCTATAAGTGAATGAATTCGTTTGGTGAAACTGTATACATAACAGAAATGTCACTAAGAAGTCACGTGAACTGTATTCCTGCCCACGATGTTCAGCACAGATGATCAATAATAAATTTAGGTTCAACACATGGAACACAAAATTCTCTCCTGATGCTATGTGTATATGTGAGTGGAATATTTCTGTCCATTATAATTATACTACGACACTGCCCAGTTTTAACCAGGCGATAAAAGTGAAAGGTATGCTCTGATTAC
>JADBJO010001539.1:57500-80000 GCA_016801955.1 Conus betulinus | reverse complement strand
AGGAGGGGGGCTCAAAAAATAGGACTTGACAGTTTAGGTGGAAAACTACAATTAACAAAGGAGGTTTATGCAGGGTGGGGGAGAGGGGAGAGCAAAGAAACTAGAGATTTGAAAATAATTGTGGGATGCTAGTCTTTGTGTGTGTGTGTGTGTGTGTGTGTGTGTGTGTGTGTGTGTGTGTTTGTTTTTCTCTTATTTTCAAACATCCCCAGTAGTAAGTGGCATCCATCCTCAGGTGAATGATGTTAGCCATTCAAGGGAAGAAGGACCAAGGACATCCAGCAACTTGCTTTGAACTAGAGGTCCATCCTTGGATTATGGTTTACAGGCAGTTAGACCTTGAAATAGCCATAACAGGATATTTATTTAAACCTTTTTTTGTTTGTATCTTGTTGTCTGAACAGACTAAACCCTGTAACTTGTGCTATGTGGAAGAAATCACAGAAAAATAAGGAAACACAGGACAAATAATGATCCAAAACATGGCAGTAGTAGCGTGTATATTGAGGGAAGTTGTCTAAGGGCAATAAGCATTTATCATAAACATAGTCCAAACTGGGAAAAAAAAAACCATCTTAATGAAGGATCTTGACCATGCCTCCATTTTCAAGTTATCTCTAAAGTCAGCTGTGCCGTGAGTTACAAGTCATGGGAAATGAGTTAGATGTGTGTTGTGTGAGTTCAGGTTTGGAGTGACAGAGACAACCCAGTAACTTTGGCTATGCCACGAGTCATCAGTCATGCAAAATGAGTAAGATGTGCGCTCAGGCTTGGAGTGACAGAGACAAGCTTGTAAAGTCGGCTGTGCCATGAGTTAATAAGTCATGTGAAATGAGTGAGATGTGTGTTTTTGTGTTTCAGACTTGGGAGTGACCAAGACAAGCCTGTGTCAGCCATGAACACTGGACACCGTGTGGCCCGTCAGACCAAGCTGCTGGCCGTTGTGCTTCAGCGCAGCTTCAACAGATCCACCATGGGTCTCCGATTAACGCAGGTACTGGGAGAGTTGGCTGTCCTAGAGAACTGACACAGCTCTGATGGTGGATTTACTGGCCTGCACATAAGCTTTGCAGTGCTCAGTATGGCATTGAGCTCACTAGATTCCAATCAATGCATGCCTTTGTCCACTATATAACTTCAAAAACAGTGAGGCAGATCATCAAATTGTAAGGTGTGTTTGGGGGACCAGGTTGCGTTGTGATTTCTATCTACAGGCAAGAAATGTCTAATGTACGGAAAAAAAAAAAAAAAAAAAAAAAAGAATGTTTGATGCTTCAAAGCCCCATTGCAGTGTTACTTTTTCTTTTTTTTCTTTTTTTTTTTTAACTGAATTTCTTAGTTTCAAAAACTGAAACAATGAAGAAAGGAAATCAAAACAGAAAGGAAAATCTTGTGTTGTTTGTTCTGGTCCGTGTATGTTTTGACTGGAATGCAGTGTGTTCTGTGCACATGCTTCACTTTCACAAAAAAGGTATTCTTCTATAGGGGCTTTGCCAATGGATTACCAATATATCAGAGCTCCCCACCCTTCCTCTCCTCTTAACTCGCTCCCCTCTCCCCATACCCCCCCCCCCCTGCCTTACACCCTTCCTCCCCCCCTATTTACCCCCCACCCCCATCCCACCCAGGGCCCTCTCCCACCTTTCCTTCCTCTTTTTCTCCTTTTCCTGACCAGACTGCTACTTTTTAGCTTCCATGGTGTTCGCCTTGTGTCTCTTTATTTATGCAGTGACTACGCAAGGTTCCCATCCCCACCCTTGACAGCATGGTGTTCGCCCTGTGTCTCTTTATTTATGCAGTGACTACACAAGGTTCCCATCCCACCCCTTGACAGTGGTGTTCACCCTGTGTCTATTTATGCAGTGACTACACAAGGTTCCCATCCCACCCCGTGACAGCATGGTGTTCACCCTGTGTCTCTTATATTTATGCAGTGACTACACAAGGTTCCCATCCCACCCCTTGACAGCATGGTGTTCGCCCTGTGTCTCTTTATTTATGCAGTGACTACACAAGGTTCCCATCCCACCCCGTGACAGCATGGTGTTCGCCCTGTGTCTCTTTATTTATGCAGTGACTACACAAGGTTCCCATCCCACCCCTTGACAGCATAGTGTTCGCCCTGTGTCTCTTTGTTTATGCAGTGACTACACAAGGTTCCCATCCCACCCCGTGACAGCCAGTCCTGTGAGTTGATGTCTTGTTAACAGTCCTGCTCATTTCAGAGGTCACTATGGTATGCTGACCCCAGGGAACAGGTCTTTATCTGTTTCCTTGCATTGTTTAACAGTTGATCTCCTCAGACTGCCTGATACAGAATCTGATCCAAAACAAAACATCCCCAAAGCATATGAATCAGTACTAAGGTAACTAATCGGTTAAAATGTGCACATGAAATGAAAGTATAAATTAGAGATAAGTGCGGTAATACCACCAATAGAAGTGTACATATCAGCGACTTGGTTTATTTACTTTTCCATCATTTGGTTTCTTTATTGAATGGAACTGGAGTTGATTAATTTGGGAAATTTTCTTTTGTATATTTTGTTCACTGTATTTCAAGCAACTGGACAATGTTGGGTTTATCACCCTGTTGTGGGCTATTGCTGTCGGCGAGATCATAAGTAGCATGACTTGATTGATTGAATGGATTATTTGCTTGTCCCTTTTTTCTTTGTGCTATTCATTCTAGTGGTCTTGTTTAAATAGGAAAAAAAAAAAAAAAAGAAAAGAAGTATCAGCTTGTCAGAGCATTGGTTTCTGTTAACATTTTTTTTCATATCTTTTCTCTTTTTCTTTCTTTTTAAATTTTTACCATTTTGATCTTGGCTACGAAACATAATTTCTTACAACTGTTTTCTATTTGCAAAACAAAACAAATAAGCAAAAATAAAAAAAACCAGAACAAATACTACTTCCCAAAGATTGTTTACTTTTCATAAACAAAAACAAGTATGTAAACAGAGCAAACAAACAAATGAACAAAATGTACTGATGCAAAAATATTTGATAGATTCATATCCATTGGTGCAGCGGCTAGAAATCAACCAGAGTGATATGATTTTAGACTTTTTTTTTCTTTTTTTAAATTGCAAGTGACAATATTTTATTTCCTCGGGTATATTTTGTTAATGTATTTGTTTGTACCATGTGTACATGTGTAGAAGTTCAGCTGATCACCAGTGTTGCTAGTGTTCCTCTCATACCTCAGCCTTCCTATGACAAACTGTCTCTAAAGAAATCAGGTTTTTCGACTCTCATGCAGAAAACTCTTACCACAGGAACTGGCAAACACACCTATTGTTTCTGATGCCAGTTTACTGTAGTCTTATCTTTGGTTACTCCAAGACAAAATTACTCCCATTATATGTCATTGTTTGCAGTTAGAAGCTGACTATTTAAAATCACTGTTGTTTCTGTATGTCTTTGATTTTAAAGAGCAGGTTATTGCCCCTGTTGGTCTGCTGGCTTATTGATGGTTAACTATTTTTGGACCCCAGTCATACTTCCACCTCTGGTAATCAGTGTTGTGAAAACCTGTGTGTTTATTAGGCACATTTTACCAGCAGCAGTTGTTATGCTTGGGGTTCAAGATTTCTAAGCATAGTTCAATAGTTGTGAATGACAGCTTGGTGCAGATTATCACTGACAGCACCGATGATTTGAAGTTGTTGTTTTTTTCGCCATCCACTTGACATAACATGGGAGTTACATTTAAGAGTTAAAGAAAATAGAGTGCAACATGATATGGAAACCAGAAACAATGTAAAATGTGGGTGGAAGATCACACAGAGAGTAACACCACTGACCTAGGATGCATGGTGTAAGCACATACACACACACACACACACACACACACACACACACACACACACACACAGAGAAATAAGTCGTCTACATAAAAGAGTTATAAAGAAAATACATCTGAAATCTAATGCTTTGAGAGGGAGTGATTACAAAACACTAAATATTCTACCATGTAAAGAAAGACTCTTCAACAAATGTTTTTGTATACATGTACAATGTAGTGAATAGAATAGCTCTAAAGAAAATCATCCAAAAACTTTGTAATCAATGAAATAGACACTTACACAAGCTTTCCTTCCCCAGACCCCACAACAATCTCTACAAATCAAGTTTTACATATTCTAGAGGAACAATATGGAACAATTTGCCATCTTCTTTAAAATCATGTCCTTCGAAAGTAACATTTAAAAGAGCTGTTAAACTTTTAGGAATTTGATGGAAAAATTATTGAATGATTAATGCTTATTCTATTGCCGAATCTCTCTCTCTCTCTCTCTCTCTCTCTCTCTCTCTCTCTCTCTCTCTCTCTCTCTCTCTCTCTGTCAGTCTGTCTCTCTTGTATATAATGTGCTTTGTCATGTTAATTACCAAAATTATTTCAATTTTGTACAATCGTTTTGATAGCATTATGATCCTTTGAATGTGATAATTACTTCAATACTTTTTTTTCTTCATAGTGTATTAGGTGACTTTGTTTGTTGGTTTGTTCAGTGATTATTTTTGTGGGGGGCAGGATGAAAAAAGCTGTAAAGCTTATTGTTTAACCTTCAGTAAAGATCATTTGGGCTTGGCTTGACTTGATTTGACCCCCTTTCCTAGGAAAGTTACAGGAGTAGATGTGGTGGGCATGGAGTATGGCTCATTGACAAGACTCCACTTACCGCAAGTCATGTCCCACAGGGCACACACACAGGCCAACCCGTGGGTAAGGGATTGAAAGGGAGGGTTCGTGAAAGAAACAGTAAAACGGGCAGACAGAGCTATGTTTATCTCCAACAAGCCACACACTGCCTTTCATAACAGCAGACAGAGGCGGAATAGGACAGCACATGCAGGGGGATGTTTCTTTGCTGTGAACTTGCCAACCTGTCTGTGAGCTGGTACATGCAACAGGATCTGTTGTTTATTTCCCAAACAAGGGAAAAACTTTACTGTAAAAATCCGGCGTACACACTCGTCTAGCAGAAACTCCGACATGCACACACATCTGTTGAGCCAGCATAGAAGCACATTACAGAAGTACCTTTTTTCAACAAGGTTTTAGAGTCCAGTTCCTTGTCTAACTCGTTGACGCAGCATTATGCTGTGCCTAGGGCTGTAATTCAACCCAGTCCATTCTGCGGCTTTTCTCAAAACAGTTGCTATCTCATTTTTCATTTCTGTTCAGAGTCCACGTCTTTCTGTTCTCCTTTGGAGTCTCATCCTTCAGTCCCAAATTAATTAAAGTCCCCAACAGAGTTGTCAGTCACCATGGGCTGCCTTAAAATGAAGACGAGAACAGTATCACCGAAGAAGAAAAGCATCATATAAAGCACAATCGTCTGTCTCTACTGTGTGTGTTTTGCTATCTTATTTTTGTGTGGGGTTTGTTGCCATTGTGTCACCGTATTTGTTGATGGATACAGCAGCATGTTTGTCACTTGTCAGCCTTTACTGTGTGTTGTGCTATCTTGTGTTTTTGTGTGAGTTTGTTGCAGTGGTGTTGCCATATTTGCTGATGGATGCAGCGATGTGTGTTTGTCAACAGGACACCCGCAGCCAGCCTCCTGAGAGGTGCTGGGTGACTACGTCATGCATGGCCGTCGCCTGCCTCGGATTGGGGCTCTCCTTCTTCAGTACCCAGCAGCTCCGTGACGACCCTAACAGCCGATGCCTGCTCTATAAAAAGTAGTTCTTGTTATTTGCCTCTTGTCGGTCTTCATACGCCAGGTGCTGGGATGAACTCAACGTGATGAAGAGGAGGGGGAAGGAAAGGGAGGGGGGTAGGGGGGGGAATAAGAGGAGTGATGATGGTCTGTGATAAACATTCCTGGTGCCTTTCTCTGCCATCACACTGAATCCCGGTGGTTAGGTTAGACAAAGAGTGAGAAATGGAGGGGAGAGTGTTCGTTGTGTGGTAGGATGTTTTGTTGTTACAAGATTGCACTCAACATGTTCAAATTAGAGTATATTATGAACTGAAATGTGAAACCTTGTTCAGAAAAACGAGAAAGATATCAACACATCACACAAAAAAATCAAGAAGACTGAGAACACAATTCTGTGTTTCCTGCAAGTACATCCGCTCATGAATAAGTTTCATCAAGGTAGATTTGAAATACAAAACCAGCCAATCAAAGAAAAAAAAAAAAATGAAAAAGCTGATTTGGAATGGGTCTTGGGACAGAAGCAGTGCAGTTAAAACACACTTTCTGTTCAGCTTTTTTCATATTATTTATAAGGACAGATCACTGATCTGTTGAGTAGGATCTCACATATTTTCAACTTTGCCAGTTGGTGCTAGTACATATTATGGTCATAAAAGATTTTTTTTTTTTTTAATTGAAAACATAGCCTTAAACTTAGAGTATATAATCCATTCCTCACCCACCCCTCTGCCTGCCCTGCCTTAACCACACCCGCACCTATCCCCCAAGATAAATTGATGGGTGTGTTCAGGGGAACAGAGGATGTAGAGAGGAGACAGATGGGGGTTGAAAATGGACACTGTAGTTGAGAAGTAAACTCCCTTCATTTTCTTTGATGTGAAGTCCTGTTATGGACTGCTGCCTTTGGTTGGGTCTAAGAACATAACTGAGCTCATTGTTTTGGTTGAAGCATGCTACTCTGTTCCAAAAGTACTGCAAAGTATCACAAAGAAGATTACCAATGAAGAAGAACCTGCAGAGCAAAGTCCTGTGTTTTTCTTTTTTCTTTGAAAATCCACTGTGCATTGTGTGATGTTAGGTTTGCTGTAAAAGCTTTGGATAATTTATTAGTCCATAATTAGACAATCTGTTAATCAGTGTACTCATTTTTTTGCGTGTTAATTTTGAGCAGATTGTTGTGGATATTCACATTTCTACTACAGCACTTAAGTGTGGTGACAGTCCTGAGATAACCTCTGCTGTTGACAGGACTATGATTTTAATCTTAATCTTACTACAGCATTTGGTAGGTTATGAAGATCTTTCCATTGATTTAGAAGTGTGTAATCAGAACATTTTTCATTGTTTGTGATCAACCCTGTTGAACCGTCTGGCATTCACTGCAATATAAGTTTTATTTTGTGTGTTGCCATTTTGTCTGCTGTTGTAAATGTTCTTGTCTTGCAGCTTTAGTTTTTGTTTATCAGTACTGTTCTTCGTCTTTATGGGCTGTTGTTGTGTCGTTTTCTCTCTGTTTGATTGCTGTCTATTGTCAAAAGTTTAAGGTTGTCTGAGTTTTGCTTTATTGTCAAAGGGGTCAAGGTAAGTCATTGAAAGAAAGAGGACAGAGGAGTGAACATGTAAGTTCATAGAGTTGTCTGTTCACTGGGGGTTGACAGTACACAAAGCCTTTTATTATGATTGTGCTGTTTCAAGTCAAGCCAGTGCTAGCATGTTTTGGAATTATTTTGATTTTTTTTCGTCCAAGTCCGTGACTGCAGTGCAGAGTGGCTGGTGTGAAATGATGTGAGAACACTTTGGGTGGGGATATAGTCAGAAAGCCGTTGATAACTCAAGGCTTTGTTTGCTACTTCCTTGGAAGGAACTTTGTTTTTCCTGGCTTTATACCTTGCTTTCATTTCTGTTTTACATCTTTCCTTCTTCTTTTTTTATCATTTTAATGTTAGAAATTATGATATGAAATTTGCTGCAATAGTGGTCTTTTTCTAGGCTAGGCAGTGGTGAACTAAAGAAGAACGTCTGTATTCAGACATGCAGAGACAGGCATTGAGACTGTGCCATAATTGTTGGCCCTCAGATTGGCACAGGGATGTCATGTAATGTACAGACATGCCCAGTGCATGATTAAACTGTTTTAGGCACCAAGCTGTATATTGCCAGCCTGTACAAAACACACACCGCCTGCAAAGCAAGTCAAGTCTACACACCTCAAAGCATTGATTCTCCAGTGTGTGTGCCAGTCCATACACACCACTCCATGTCTCCATCAGTACTTAGGTACAGTAGCATTGACATGTACTTGTATACAAGTACATAAAGTTCTGCAAACTGCTGTTTTGAATGCAGTGAAAGCAACGTGTCTTATGTACCAAAGTGCTGTATGAATTTTTTCCTTGAAGAATTAAACGAGTGCACCATTAATTCCAAGGCATCTTTAGGTCTAAAAATTTCTTAAACGATCCTGTGGTTCAGGTGAAAGCTTAATGTTTTGCTGTACATACAAATAAAGGATCTGGACTAGTTGACGGACAAGACAAAATCATTTTGTGATATTATTGACTTCAGTCCAATCAGCGTCAACTGTAAACATGGTATTTTTTTAAGGGAATGATTTGCAAAGTAAAATGTCTGCAGTTCAGTTGAATGCTGTTGTTCACCTTCTTGTGCCATCTTGTATGTGCTCACTCTCTCTCTTCTCTTTCTTACACACAAACATACACACCTGTAGATACATACATGCCCATACACAGAAATGTATACACACTCACAAATATCTAAATACACTAGTACTGGCTAGTAACACACTGGGTTTGAAGTTGATGGTGATGTGCACGGCCAAATGGAAGCATTCAGTGCATGTATGCACACCCTTGTTTAGAACTTACTTTCTATGGCCGTGCAGTATGCATTTTTGCATTTTGTCTTCTTGCCTGTGGAGGAAAATCCTTACTGGTATACTTATTAACATTGTGTCTTGCTCGATGTTTCAGCATACCTTGATCTTTTTTCTTTAAGAGTCAACAGTTTTCTGTCTCGTTGCTTCTGTTCTCTGGCTACAATCTGTTGTCCCAAGTCATTTAAAATGGACAATAAAAGACGTTTTGGAGTATCGGCAGAAAAAATCTGTTTTATATGGGTTTGGTCAGTATGTGTGCATATGTATATTATAATTTAACTTGTATAAGCATTACTCTAGGTGTAAATTAGTATGACTCTAGGTGTAAAATTATCTGTTGAATCCTGTCGCCAAAACCAAACAACAGACAACCACATGCACATATATGTAAGCATAAAAAACACTTTTACATATGCATTCACATGCATGTAAGCTGCTCTCACACGCACAGATGTGCATTCTTGTAGTGCACACAAATTGGCCCAAGCTTGCACACTGGTAGGATAAATTTGAAAACAGTATCAATACTTGTCTCACTTTATTCCTGCTGTCAGGGCTAAGATCTGTCTTTCCCAATATACACATTCTCATACCATTTATTGTTGGTTTTCTTCATTTTATTCAAGTGAAAATAAGTAATGATAAATGGCTTCTGTTCGTTGTTTTATTTTTAAAAAAAAAAAAAAAAAAGAAGTCTTTGCCTAAAATGTTGCATGCACTGTCATGGGTCTAAACGGACCCATGCTTTTAGTGAAGGACACAGCCTTGCTGTTTGTCCTGGGCCTCCAGGTTCAATATTTTTTGTGAAGGACACAGCCTTGCTGTATGTCATGGGCTGCCAGGTTCAATACTTTTAGTGAAGGACACAGTCTTGCTATTTGTTATAGGGCCTTAAGTTCAATACTTTTTGTGAAGGATATAGCCTTGCTGTATGTCATGACCCTTAAGTTCCAATACTTTTTGTGAAGGACACAGCCTTGCATATTGTTTTTATTTTGTCTTTTTTTGTTTACTCCATTGTTGATAAAAATCATTTTTGGTACAGATGTGGGGCCATGATTCACTGACAAAGTCATACAAATTTGTGGAGATTGTTTAAAAACTGACTGGGTTGTGAAAATCATGACTATGGTCATTTGATACCTTTGAGGCATGGTGGAGGTACACTAACACACCTGTGCACCTATTCATGACTGTATTTTGTTCACCATTCATTGAAGAGAAAAAGCTCTGCAATACAAGAAACTAACAAAAACAAAACTTTAATCAGAGTAATAATTGTGTTGGAATTACTAAGTGAAAGCCTTGGATTTTTTTTTTTTTTTTTTTTTAGAGAAAGACTAGAAACATTCTCATGATTACAAGATGTTATCAAAAGGCTGAAAATGTGAACTATGCAATGCAAATCATAATGAAATAGAAATCATAATTTAATTGAAAGCCTTTCATTTTCAGTGAAAAATCACTTGAGAGCAATCAAGTTTCTGAAGTTACGACCCAGCTTGGTACAGAAACGTAAGTTTTGCAGGCAGAGGGGTTGTGTGCTCATGTCCCATCAGAGGCAACCAATTGCAATGTTTGGCCCAAGCCAACGGCTACCTAGGGTTGCTGAGTGTACTGTCTCTGAGAGTGGTGTGTTACTTATGAACCTTTGGTATGCTTCCTGGGTCTAGAGACAATTACATCATCATATTTCTGAACTCTAGGATTTTCTTATGAAATTTTGGGGTTTGTCACAAAACAAAACACACAAAAAAAAACTCTCTGTTTGCTGATTTTGGTATACATGCATTGAAAGGGGAAGAAATATTCAATTGTGTCATATGAACTGTATGATTCCAAAGCTGCAGGATGGGGAGAACACGTACTGTTAAAGCACAATGACTGGAAGTGACAACGCTTTCAGTATGAGTTGTGGACAACCTGCATCATCAGAAAAAGGATAAACATTGCACACTCAGTAAAGCCTAGGTAGTCTGTATAGACTGTGCTCAGCCTGCTTCCCCAGAAGATCATAGTCAAGAGCTGCATAAGGTATAAGTTAAATTACTTGTCCAACACTGCTGTTGTTCCAATTTCTTGGATCTGATCCATGATGTGATAATGAAAGTGTGTAAGAGTATAAAGGTGATGCACAGACCATGACAGAAGTCGATGGCATCGTTGCAGTCATCCTTATGTGTTCGTCATGAAAAGCTTCCAGCTCTGACACTATGTATGCCTTACTCTTTAGCGAACATACTTTGGATTTACTCTTCATGCCCACACCTGTGATGAGTCTGTGTCAAATTCTTCAGTGTCTGAAAGGTTGGATGGACATGATGACCTTGCGGAGGAGGATGTTCACTCACGCTCTGTTGATGCAATCATTGTCATTATCTCTTTCGTACCTGGTCTTCTGCGTGTATTCAATCAACAGGTAGCATAGTAGTGACTCGATCAGCAGGAGCATATGTCTTCTTTGGCAAGGTGCTTCGGGATGACTTCATTATTAACTGCTCTATGTGGAGTATTGGTGCTGATGGCAGCCACAGGATGAATGAACCTATGTGTTGGAGGCCTGAATGGGCAGTGTGGAAATAATGCCTCCAAGATAGAGAGGTCACGGAAGGTCAGACCTCAAAAACTGTTTCCAAATACACAATATGGTTTTTGGAGAACACCATAGATCAGTAATATTCCTGAAGCAAATTTTTAGGAGCACGGGTATACATGGAGTTGTAAATAAAGACACCGGTTTTATATGAATGTTCTCATGTACCACTTTCTTTTTTTTTTTTTACATATTTTAAAATTAGTGACAGCGTAACAGATTCTTGTCTTAGTAGTAACCATGTGACGACACCAGCCTGGACATAGCTGCTATGTTGGACTGGCCTACACAGGTGACTTTTCTTCTTTAGATGATGCTGCCGTCACCTTGTTAATGGATCTGGCATGCATGATTGAATAAATTGTTAGAAGCTGCTGTGGTGAGGTTGCTGGGTATTGGAAGAGTGGCTGCCACGGCGATCAATGTAAGGAAGATGATGCTGGAAAGAAGAGGTGGGATGGAGAAGGAGGTGAGCAAGCGAGGCAAAAAATGATGTTTCCAATCTGATTTGAAGCTTTTCTGGCGAATTGCCTCGGGATGACTTCATATTGATTGTCTACGAGAAGCATCGGTGCTTAGGTTGCAATATGACGAACCTATGTGTGGGTGAGCCTAAGTTTGAAATCCAGAATCGGAACTGTCCACTGCAGAGGTAATACCGCCTCTTGTGGAGGACAGTTCCACTCACTGATGAAGCTTGAGGAGAGTGTTTTTCGTCTGTGGCTGGTCTTGCACGAAGGTGAGAGGTATGTCACCGGGTTGGACTCGCGGATTGTTCTAACTGGTGTGTATAGGGCTGGGATGAACCGGATACTGATGGTAACGTTTTTACGACAGAATTTAATGAATGTTGCCAGCATTGCAGAGCGTCTCCGGTCTTTCAATAGGATCCAGTGCACTGGACGAACTCCATTCGTCACTCGGTATAAGTAGATAGATGATTATGCATTCCACTCTTGATCTGTGCTGTGAGTCACCATCCAGTGGGCAGCAGAGCGCTGTACTTTTTCAGTTATGCTGATGTTTTGGACTGCCAAGGAATTCCAGTCAGTTGAGGCATATCCCAATACCATCGTAAGCTCTTTCCCTAATGTTAACGGAGCCTACATTCAGATTAGGGAGAAGAAACCTGAAGGTCTTGCTGGTGGCGTTAGAGATGTACAGGTCTTCCATCTGAGATCTTGTATGACAGTGATGCCTTGCAATTGAGCTTGACGTGGCATGATACAGGTTGGGTATCATGGCTTCAAAAAAATTCTGTCATACAGATAGCTAGAGACTGAGGAATGACAAACTAGACTTTTACAAACAACGGAAAATAAATCAACACGAACAGCCTCAAAAGCTGTTTCCTTGCCCATCACCAGGTACAGGTACGTCCACCTTGCTGCGTCTTCCTTTCCAGGCCATCCACAGGGCACAGTGTGGATGTCCCGGAGGCAGACAACAGACCTAAGACCTCGATGGACTGGGATATAGGTACACCACCTCTACCTGGTTGCTCATAAATCCCTTACTGCCCACCCATAAGTCACGATACCCGATCAACCTGTCGCGGACTCTCTAGAAGTAAAAGAAGTATACTAGTCACATAAAGTTAAGCACAGTTTACATGTACCCGCATAATTTCCAAAATATATAAAAGCCACGATTTTGAAATTGGGAACAGATTTAATCATTATCTTGTTCCAACGTACATTGAATTTCATTGGGATCGAATGAACGGTTGTTGATTTACAGACAATTAAACAGAGGATGGGTCGAAATCAAAGTTCGCAAAATCTGTTCAGTTCACAAAATCATTTCAATAGTGGGTGTGGCCACCGCCATTGGCGAGACATTCCACGCAGCGACTCCTCATCGAGTTGACCATGTTCTGATGACCCTCTGAGGGATTCTCTGCCATTCCAGTTGCAGCATTTGGAAGAGATCCTGGCGGTCTCTGGGAGGTGGATGGTTCTCCTTCACACGTCTCCCCAACTCATCCCACATATGCTCGATGGGATTGAGGTCGGACTATACGCCGGGAAGATCATCCTGTTGATGCCGGCCTGCACAATGAAGTTTTCGGCCACCCAGGCCCTATGTGGCCGAGCATTGTCGTCTTGGAAGACTGCCATGGGTCCTATCCGTTGCATGGTCGGAACACGAAAGGCGCCAGGATTTCATCCCGATAGCGGATGCCTGTGAGGTTTCCATCAATATGGTAGAGTGGTGTCTTGTGGTGGAGGCTGAAGGCACCCCATACCATAACAGATCCTCCCCCAAAGGCCCTGGTCTGGCGAACAGCTGCATCAATGTAACGCTTACCAACACGCCTCCAAACTCTAGTTCGGCCGTCATTGTGTTCAAGACTAAACCGCGACTCATCTGAAAAGAGGACCTGGGACCACTGTTGTTGGTTCCATCTCACATGACGATGGCAGAAAGCTCGGCAAGCCAGCCTATGGGCTGCTAGCAGTCGTGGTCGAACAGCTGGGCAACGTGATCTGAGGCCGAAGTGGTGAAGACGGTTTCGTATGGCTTGACGGCTGAGGATGGTGTTATTTGCCATACGAAGCTGCCTTTGGATGCTGGTGGAAGTGGTATCCCGCTGCAATAGGGCCTGCCTCTCGATGAAACGATCTTCTCTGGGAGTAGTCTGCCTAGGCCGACCTGACCGTGGCCTCTCTTCAACGCTGTTGGTCGCCCTAAAACGCTGATTCAGTCTAACAATAAAACTGAATGATGCACACCAAGTCGTCGCGCCACTTCAGCCTTTGCAATGCCATCTTGTATCCACGCAATCGCCCTGGTTTTGTCAAAGGTGCTAAGTTTTCTTCGTGGTGGCATGGTGAGAAAAGGGCTGACAGTAAAACCAACCCCGCGCTTAAACAGCCAAAAGAAGGGGCATAAAACTCACTTGAGAGACTGCTCTTGCACGGGAAAAAAGAATTTTTCATTTTACACATCTTGTGTCGCCAGCAAGCTTGATGCAAACAGGCACAGTTAACGCAACTTTGCACTTTTTATCCCGCGCGGTAACGAGGTCACCAAGACCCCCGTGCGCACTACCAGTTGACACAGGCTGGATTACACACTGCTGTGTGAGATTCCATCATTGGTTGCCGCATAACAAAAAAAAAAACATGTTTTTTGAAGGGATGAATCAACCCCCTGTGTGCAAAGGCCTGTGCTTAACTTTATGTGACTAGTATATTTTACTATGTATTGGATTAACAACAGGTAGCTTGATATCTTTGAATTCGTAGCTTCAGTGTTTACACGATTTGTAGTTCAAAGAAAAAGAAAAAAGCGTGTGTGTGTGGGTTTGGGGGGGGGGGGGGGGTGCTGGCGGGAAGGTCATCAAAATGACGGTTCCAAACACGTTCACACAGATACACAAACGAACACCAATCGGAGCACGCACGTAACATTTCAAGCAATGTTAATTGTCGGGTTAACAATCTGTGGGCAGACAACATGAAGCATGCACTCATTACGTGAGGGTGACGGGGTGTCGATTGTCTCTCCCTCTTAGCGAACGTGTGCCTGCGTACGTGCCTGCGTGCGTGTCACTAGTACGAAACTGGATTTAGTGCAACTTTGTTTTTCATACCTGCCTTTAAAGGAAAACGGCGTCTTCTCAAGGTCATTGGTGTCTTTTGGAGGGGGGAACCCCTGATTCAGTTTGTGTTGTTTTAATGATGGGACAAGGAACTCGTGACAATTCTTTGCAACAAAAATCAGCTTTATATATGAGTCACAACACACTCAGTATGTTTGTCAGTTAATTAGTTTGTTTGTTTGACTCGTCAGTGGCATTGCACCACGCCGCTCATTTCTGTCCCCTGTCCACAGCCACAGCCCTGGCACCGGCAAACCACAGGGAGCAGTCAATTTCAAGTCATCAAGAGGCAACCCACCTGAGGAGACACGTACTGTACTGCAGCCATAGACGTCTCTGCTGCAGCTGAGTCACTTCGGTGGCGTTCAGTGGCGTCTGTTCTGATCCAGCATACGCAAGAAACCATCTGCTAAGGCCTCTGCTGACGAAGCAGTTGGTCCAGTCGCGGAGCCAGCGTGAGTGAGCTCTCAGTCCGGAGGGTGCTACACATCCATCCAAAAACAGCCCCCCCCCCTCCCTCCTCTGAATTTGCCATTACTGGTGACCCCAACGGACCAAACTAAGGGCACAGACGTACAGTGGAAATCGACCCTGAGATCACCATCAGAGCAGGGCTTGAAGGGCCTCAGAATTTGAGACGTATTATTATTGTTATTATTGTAAATGCTGATTGATGAGGATGGAGATGATGATATGGATTTCCATTGCGGTCTGAGACTTCATGACAGGGCTGTACTCTACACCTGCTTTCAGAATTCATACCGGCGTCAAACATGCCCGAGAAATGCAGATACCAGCAGTGTTAATTAGAAAATGTGAGCAACACTCTCAGATCAAAACGCATAATTTTAGTGGATGAAACTCGACTGTGTACTCAACTGTAAGCCTGTAGCAAACTCAACTCTGGGTAGGAGCCAGTTGGGACAGGAAAATCCTACAAATAAATGGGTCTGATGGGCATCGAATCAACGACTTCACAGCTGGGAATCCGCCACAAACCCGTGCACTACAGCGACTAGTTAACGACACACTTTTTTGTTTACGACACTGCTGATAGAGCAGACCTTTTTCTTCATCTTGTGGCCTAATGTGTTGTGACCTGTTGACTGTTATCATATCTATCTCTACGTGTCCAGCTCCTGCCCTGCCACTTCATCTTTTCCCGTCACACTTTGAGTCGTTCATTTCATCTTTGTCACAGGCGACTTCACATTTTCTTGCTGTTGTTGTTTATTCGGTAACGTCGAAATGGTTATTTTGATAACACAGCTGATTTTGTAAAACTAGACATACAAAAGCATTCTATACCGCCATAGCCACATTCGCTAAGGACTTTTTTCTTCTTAGCATATCATGTTTTAGCACAATGCACTGTAACAGGTTAAAATACAGCATCACTTGGTAAGCCATGAGTTCGATTCTCTCTTTCGGACACGAATCTAGTAAAATTCAGTTTGAAAAACATGATCACAGCGTAACGCGTTCTCCCTGATCCCTACACTGGCAGATTTTGCTATGCACAGGACTATTTTATTTGCACTTGACAGCACATTCAGCGGCGGAATATTTCCTAAATGAAATGTTGAAAATCAAGTACTTCCCTGTATTCTGTTTGGAGAACAAATAAAGAAACTTCAAAAGTTGTTGACTACAGCAGTTTGATTAGAGTCCATTATATAAAGCATCCACACAGACATTTCGTCTGAAAAGAATAACTTCATTTCTATACGAGGAAAACCCAGATCATCTCAATTACAACCTCTTGTATTACATCATAGCCAGGCAGGATTGAATCTTTGAGCACACCACCTGAATACACACGCCACTTAAATCCTGTTGGACGGATGTCTTAGCTATGTAGTTGTAAGACACGTATTTCAAGCTGATAAATTGAATCCTTATCAAGTTCACTTTACGACCGGGTCCAGCTGGAAATCTTTTCAGCTGTCTCTACTCTTGCCTCTAGATTTCTGGTCCTCTTCTTCCCAGAAATCCAGAGCTGCTTGACGAGATCCGCCTTGCACACTCCGATCGCTGCAATCACTATGGTGATGACTTTTGGCTCGGAAGCCGGATCTCCTCAAACTTGTGGCGACAATGACAGTCTTCTCATTCTTGTAGATGTGCGCTCCATCCATTCTACTTCCAGGCGGCACAGTGAGTTCAATCAGAATCATTTGTATTGGTGAACTTGAATGGAGTGCTGTATCTGGACTTGCGAGGCTCTTCCTGATGATGTTTTTTTTTTTTCTACTGTGAAAGATCTGCACTGCATTTCCAGTTATCCACTCTATCCAGGAAACCTTGCGTCAAGGCTCTTGATGTTACAGCTGTTCCAAACCAGTATTTTATTGTGGATCATGCTGTGCATAAAGTTCTTGCTGGGATTTCTGGAGGCAAAGTGTTTCCTTTGGCCATGTTAACCGCACGCAGGATCTTTTAGCATTTGGCTACAAAGTGTCTACATGTGTACCTTCCCTGGGTTAGCACGGCTTTTATATGAACCCAGGACGTGTTCCACTGTTTGTGTGACCTGACACAGCAAGCACACAGTCATTCGATGTCCCATCATTTACCACTTTTGAAATCGAAGGCGCAAAGTCATATAAAGGTCTGAAGATGATGCTAATCTTCAGCGGAACCACACGATATCCATTCCGGCTTTTTTTCCCTCTCCATCTTTTTTCTTTTTTTTTTTTTTTTTTGCTTGAGGTTTTTTTTTTTTTTTTTAAACATGTAGTCCATTGCCTCTGTTGGCCTTGTACTGTACTGCCCTCTGGATTCCCTCGGCATCCTCTTCTTTCTTCACCATATGTAGTGCCAAGTCTGTCTTTGCTGTCCTTTTGCCTTTGAAACACCACTTCATTTCTATCCCCAGTGCCCTTCTGTTGGTTTGTGCGTGCCCTGTTCTTTCCCTGATCTTGAAATTTTCCTTTACCATGTTTCACTGTCCTCTGAATGTTCCATTTTCTTCCATCTTTAACTGGGCTAGACTGATTCCTTTTCCCCACTTCGTGTCTTTCGAAGAGTCATCAAACCACCTTCCAAAAGACTCTTGGCTGGTGTCACTGCTGGAATGGCTTGGTGGGCTGCAAGGAACGTAAATGTTTCAGGTACTTTTCCTTTCCACAGAGAGAGGCTTTGTGATTTCTTTGGCTGAGAATGATGAAGCAACTAACTCGGCTATCTGCTTGTGTGTGCTCCACCTACCTCGGTGGGGAAGACTGGCGTCGTCCATGACGGCGCTCAGAGATGGCATTCCGTGTCCACTCCAGAGGTCTGCTGTATCTGAAAGGCTCGTGGCTGCTTTCCAACGGATCTCCATTGCCTGGCAACGAACACGGTGCGAGAGAAGTTATCCAGTCCGTTGGTATATCAATTTTCAGACTGATGCTGATCGTGTTGTGCTGCTCCGCTGAAGAACCTTGCTGAGAAGCCATGAAAACACGTCTTCAGTTTTTCTTGGATGCTTTTTAGGAACGTGATCAGTCTCGAGGACCAGCTGATTTACCGTGTGTGGAACTGATGCACATGCATCTACCAGATGTAGCCACAGCATATCCTGTCTCTGTCATAGGCCTGTCCTTGTCTGGGGTACAGCTACAAAAAAAACAAAAAAAAAAAAAAAAAAAAAAAAACTCATGGGATTAAACCCCCATATCCAGATTTTCCCCCCCATTCTCATCTTTGCTGGTTCTTCCGACATTATATCTAAAGCCAGTCTCTACATCGAATGTCAACTGAGGAGTACCTGTTTATTTTTCATCGACTTATCTACAAGCAAAAAGATCAGTCGGCTGACTGAGCCCAGCCTGACTCTGATGGATGTCGGGATTTGGCTATATACAGTTGTGATAATATTGGCTATCTGTGTCTTCCAATAACCTCTTGAAACTGTTAAAGGATGCTCTAGTAATTAAAGTATAACATTCTGATAGGTCTAGCGGTATGTTCAGAGTAGTCGTTCCTTCAGTGTTGCGAGCTGCTCTCTGAGCAGCTTGATCAACTTTCTCATTTGTTGAAATTCCACAATGTGAGGGCACCCAACAGAAGTCACATTTATTCTTTTCATCGATAGGAGATGTGTCACGTAATTAATTTCTGTAATAGTCTCACATCGGATCTTTTGATTTAGAGACTGTAAGGCAGAAAGGGCTGACTTTGAATCACTGCACAGTAAAAGTTTGACAATTTTCTATGGAAGACTTTAAAACATACTTTAGGGACATCTGTGTCTGTGTGTGCGTGCGTGTGTGTGTTTTCAATGCCGCGTTGGCGCACGGGATTTCGATTTAAAGTCTGATGTGAAGGAGCAGGGAAAGGACTGACGCCTGCGCAGTGACCCCAAAGAGAGAAAAGCTTTCCTTTAATTACTAGAGCATCCTTTAACAGTTTCAAGAGGTTATTGGAAGACACAGATAGCCAATATTATCACAACTGTATACAGCCAAATCCCGACATCCACCCCAAAACTCAATTAGACAAATTTGAAAATACGACATCTAGAGAGGTAGTAACTTTAATTCATAGGATGCGTTAAAATTCACTTCGAACCAAATACAGTAAAAATGTTACATGCATGTGTGGGGAAAACACTTAGTGTACGTCACCTAGCTACTAGATTGTCCAAGAGTGAAGAATACAGTGCTCAAAGCTGGTTGTAATATTTCACACATAGATCGATCGACTCCACTGACTTTACCAAAAATCTTAAATAATTATGCTTTACTTTTCTTTGTTATGCCCACATCTATTACATAGTCCAGTAGGAGTTTGTCTTTAACTTTGAACAACCCCTCATACACAAAAAGAAATTACACACACACACACACACACACACACACACACACACACACACACACACACACACACACACACACACACACACACACACACACACACACACACACACACACACACACACACACACACACACACACACACACACTAAATATTTGTTAAAAGGCTCTTTAAGTGAAAACGATGTTGAAAAGGAAATTGGCTTAAGATCAGATGTTGATTTCCCAAAACGAGCCAAAAACATATCATGTCTTAAAACAATAAGAACTGAAACTCTAGATACTTTTCAACAATCAGAAATACGATTAGAGAATATGGTAAAATGTAGTAATCCATGTAGTGCTATTCCTCCATGGGGGAATACAAAAAGGACATTTTGACATTAATTATACCGATGCAAAGAAAAAAGAAAATATAAATTTTATTGGCACAGTTGCGAATGAACATTTGTTTCTCAATCATCCAAATCATCTCAAAGTTTATACCGATGGTTCAGTTCTAGAAAATCACGAAGCTGGTGCTGCTTTCACTATCCCCAACTTAAAGGTCAAAAGAGGTTTATTACATTGGAAAGCACAGATCTATATTTACAGCTGAATTAACTGCTATTATCATGGCTTTGCATTATTTGCTTGATTTTCCGAAAACTGTGACTCAAATTCTTTTTTGTGTCGATTCAAAATCAGTGTTGTATGCCTTAAGCATTCAAATTCTAGTGTGAGACAAGATTTGATTTTTGAGATTAATCGTTTGGTGCATTTTCCTTATCCTGCGAGGTAGTAATCATACATTTCTTTGGGTGCCTTCACACAGTGGAATACAATTCAATGAATCCGCAGATAAACTAGCTAAAAACTCTGCATATTATACAACGAAACATATGATTTGAAAATCCCATTATCACTGAAAGAAGGGTATAGCCTACTGCAGAATGCTTGCTGGAAGCATTTTAGAAAGAAACAAGAAGATGTTGGCCACTCATCACCGGCTGACCACCAAACAAGTTTTGAAGATGTTTTTATATCTAAGTATGGTCAACTGTCTAACTTGAGGCTTTTAACTTCCCTTGCCTATAGATTTAAACTTAAATGCTTTTAAGACCAAATTCGCTTCCAACATCACATGCGTTTGCGGTGGGAAAATTTCTAATGAACATATACTTTTCCACTGTAGTAAAATGAAAACCTATCTGCCTTGCTTTTTCGGAAAAGTCCCTGAAGGAGGTTTTGACAAAACCCCTTTTGATTTGTGACATTGTTTTAGGACTTGTTCAGAGTACCAGTTTTAGATTCCTTTGATAATTCTATTTTCACGTTTAAATGTTATTATCCTGTTACGTTAAGCGTTCATCTGATTTTTAAAAATGTATTCTAGCTATGTTATCGGTTACAATTTTATTCATGTTAACATTTTTTCTTTTTGATTCCCATTCTAATCCTCATTTTTCTCCTTTTTCTTTTTCCATTTATACTCTTCATCTTTTTCTATCTCACTGTTTCTCTATCTCTTTATCTCCTTCCGTTGCCTGTCTATTCACACACACCCCTCCCCGCCCTTCCTCCTTTTCTACCTTGTTTATTCAGTTATTTTAGTTGTCTAAAATCACTTATGTGTGTCATTGAACTTTGCACTCCATCTTCAATAATTATGGTAAACGTGTTTGATAACACGGAACGAAAGTGACAGACGGTAACAGCCAGCTCGGATAACATGAATCATCATTGAACCCGACAATCTTCACATTCTTGTTATCTAATATCAGATTGTCGTGTCTGCTCAGCTGACTGTGTTCAGTGGGCGTTCACTATCGTTTAGCACATGGGACTGTATCCTTCGCCTTATATGAAGACTGCGATACTATGGACACACACGTACATAACCCTTGACAAGCTTTCGTTTATAATTTCCTAGTTTCGTTTTTTTTACATGTTCATAGAGTTATTCCCCCTTCACAACCTTTGCCCTCGGCTCTGATTACTTTTATTTTGGCTAAGCCTGTGAACAGTTGTACTTGTAGAACTATCGTCTGTTTCGTGATCCCATCTACCTAATGTAATGGAGAGCTTCCAGGCGTTTTGGCACAACGAACATGTTGCTGGATTCCGACGCTTATTTTACATCGTCTCTGCGAACGAGAGCAGCTTTCAAACGGTGGAGGGAGTTCCAGACTATGTGAACCAGGTAATTTTGTTATGATTAACCTATCATTTAGTTATCAGCTCAAGTGTGGGGAAGTAAACATTTTAAGGTTTCTACATTAACTTATCAATTAGTTATTAACTCAATTGTGGGGAAGTAAACATTTGAAGGTTTCTACCGTATCAGTTATTAGCTTTTTTTTTCTTTCTTTGTATTGTTGACTTGGTAGTTTAATCAAATTTAAGCTTTCATCGTTACTGAAGTGACTCAATGAGTCAGTCGAATGGTTAGTTTGGAGAATCTTCGCGAGCTACAAATTTTCTGTCAAAGTTATGAAGTTCTGCTTATTTAGTCACGTATTCGAAAATTTGTCAAGATTAAAAAAAAATTAATTTCTTTTTTAACACGCATACTTATTTGCATGCGCGTGCGCGCGTGCCCCCCCCCCCCCCCCCCCCCCCCCCCCCCCACACACACACACACACACACACATGCACGCTTACTCATTCACTGGCTCACACTCACAAACACACACATTAATTGATTGAGTTATTGATAGTTTAACATATGAAATTGAGATTCATTTTCATTATGTCAGACATAAGTTTTTTGACTATTGAGAACGGTTTCTTACTGTATCAATTGATGATTTGTGTGAGCTGAGCCTGACAGTGGTTATACTATAATAACAAGTCCCAGTCTTTCCAGTGACCATATTACTTATGAGTGCGCGTGCACGCACACCCATTCCCACTCACCCACCTATTCCCTCCCCCCCAACACACACACA
>JADBJO010001539.1:17500-52500 GCA_016801955.1 Conus betulinus | reverse complement strand
GGTTCAGTGCCAGTGAGTGAAGTGGCACAGAAGATGGGACAGCAAAAAAAAAAAAAAAAAAAAGGAAGTTTCCAAAGCAGTATGTTTTGTTACAGGTGCAGGAAAAAGATCTTGTTGGAGGAAACAAAGAAGTAATCATGAACATGCCCTCTGTTGAGTTAAAATTTAAAGAAAAAAAAAGAAAAAGAAAAAAGCTGTGAATAAAAAAAATTGATAAGTCGTTGATGTACATCCACTTCCTTTCAGTGTTTTTGTGTGTGTGTTTTTTTTTTTAATGTAAATTGTGATTTCTTATTTCAATTTTGTAATGGCTGTGTGTATCAGATGTACTTGTATGTATCCCTATTACAGCTTATGTTCCTCACTTTTTTGTGTACAGTCACATTTCTCTCCACTTCAGAGGCAGTATCCCCGTGCTGCTCATTCAAACCCCCTGTCCACAGCTAAACTCTGGCTTGTCCAGCTACAGCCCTGACCTTGGCATCCCTCTGGAGAAGTCACTGTGAAGCCATCATAAGGCAACCCACCAGAGAAGACGCTGCACTGCTGTCAGTCACTTTGTTGGGGTTCAGTGGTTTCTGTTCTGATCCAACGTATGCAGGACACCACCTATTAAAACCTCTGCTAATGACAATCCCTGGTTTGTTGTGGGGCAGTGTTAGTGACCCTCCCCTTTAACAGGGGGCAAACGCATCTGTCCAATGACAGTGACTGTGGTGATCTGGCTGATGTCAGATGTACCCCAATTCCTAGGATGTATGAGATAGAGATGTGCCCCATAGCCACTGTGTACGCATTGTGTTCTCATAACTGAACTGTGAACCATGCTTACCCCTGAAGGGTTGTCCTGCCACTGTGTGTGTGTTGTTGTTCCTTTTGAAGGGTTGTTCTGCCACTGTGTGTGTTGTTCTTCCTTTGAAGGGTTGTTCTGCCACTGTGTGTGTTGTTCTTCCTTCGAAGGGTTGTTCTGCCACTGTGTGGTGTTGTTCCCTTTGAAGGGTTGTTCTGCCACTGTGTGTGTTGCTCTTCCCTTTAAATCATGCCTTCCACTGAAGGGTTGTCCTGCCACTGTGTGTGTTGTTCTTCCCTTTGAAGGGTTGTTCTGCCACTGTGTGTGTTGTTCTTCCCTTTGAAGGGTTGTCCTGCCACTGTGTGTGTTGTTCTTCCCCCTTTGAAGGGTGTCCTGCCACTGTGTGTGTTGTTCTTCTCTTTGAAGGGTTGTTCTGCCACTGTGTGTGTTGTTGTTCCCTTTGAAGGGTTGTTCTGCCACTGTGTGTGTTGTTGTTCCCTTTGAAGGGTTGTTCTGCCACTGTGTGTGTTGTTCTTCCCTTTGAAGGGTTGTCCTGCTGCTGTGTGTGTTGTTCTTCCCTTTGAATCATGCTTACCCCTGAAGGGTTGTTCTGCCACTGTGTGTGTTCTTTCCTTTGAAGGGTTGTCCTGCCACTGTGTGTGTTGTTCTTCCCCTTGAAGAGTTGTCCTGCCACTGTGTGTGTTGTTCTTCCCTTTGAATCATGCTTACCCCTGAAGGGTTGTTCTGCCACTGTGTGTGTTCTTTCCTTTGAAGGGTTGTCCTGCCACTGTGTGTGTTGTTCTTCCCCTTGAAGAGTTGTCCTGCCACTGTGTGTGTTGTTCTTCCCTTTGAATCATGCTTACCCCTGAAGAGTTGTCCTGCCACTGTGTGTGTTGTTCTTTTCTTCCCTTCCAATCAGACTGCTGATGAGGACGACGGAGGTGGCGGCCTACATCTGGTCTACAAGAACTGGTGTGTGTACGCCCTGCCCTGGGACAGTGCCTGGACCTGGATCCTGTGCATGCTGGGAATGGACCTGGGCTACTACTGGGTGCACCGCTGTGGCCATGGTGGGTGGGGAATGTGTGCAACATTTCATGAAAGGCTTAACAGAACAGCGCAGTAATGACCTCTGAGAGTCTGGATGAAATGGTTCTGAAATTGGAGATATATATATATATATAATGTATATATATTTTGTTTGTTGTCGCTGTTGCATTCTCTTGCATTCCCTCTGGGTGGTGTTATTCCCATGCCATTCCTTTTGCCTCATCCAGACACAGCCTTACCCATGCTGGTCTTTTGACAGCTGCAGGCAGGGAGCTTTCAGTGTCAGGTCCCTATGAGCAGCTCACCAGAAGAGACACTGCCCTTCTTTTGAGTCACTTTGGTGGTGTTCAGTGGTGTTTGTTCGGACCCAGCATACACAGGACACCACCTGTTAAGAACCCTCCCCCCCCCCCCCCCCCCCCCCCAGCTGACAACAAGAAATTGCCTGGTTCTGAAGCCACAGTGCGTGAGCCTTCCTCTCCAGAGGGCACCACTGGTATGTCTGTCTTACATTTATTCATGTTCATGTGGGGGAGATTGTGTTGTGTGCATTTTAAAAAATCTTTGTTGTATGTGGTGTTTTGAAAATGACATATTTGTCAGAAATTCTCACCTTTAGGAAAAAAAAATAATAAACTTTACTCAGTATTCATTTTTTTTTTTTTTTTTAATTCACATGTATGACACAGTTGTGAGCTGATGTGGGCTCAGCCCACTGGTGATGATTCTTCATATTTTTTCCTCACAGCATTTTAGAAGAAGGTTTTAGAGTGAGAAATATAACTTACCAGGCTAAAGCATTGTTGCTTAACACCAGCACCCATTCATGGACCATACATGTAAATCAGAGGCAAACTGAACACAGTTTTGATAAAGAAACATCTCCAACAAAGAAGTCCCAACTTTGCCCACACACCTTAACCTGATGGATCACACAGTAGGACTTTTATCTGTGCCTCAGCAACAGCATGAATGTTTCACAATGGGAGGAAATGTCACTGTCCTGTTTAGTATTTGCTGTTTACTTTTTCCAGCCTCGTTGAGATTTTCAGATTTTCTTCAAAGTTCTTTCATGAATTTTTATGGATTTGCGTGACTAATGATCTGTTGTCTGCAATGAGTCAAGGGAGACCACTCTCGGCTTCAGGTTTGAGATGAATAGAGAGCAAAGCTCCGTAGGAGATATTTTTTGTCGAGAGAAGCCAGCTGGTTCACTTAAAATCAGTGCCTGTTCAGTGCCTGGTCATTGTTAATGTGAATGTTGATGTTTCAGAGATCTGTTCAGTGCCTGGTCATTGTTAATGTGAATGTTGATGTTTCAGAGATTAACATCATGTGGGCTGGGCATCAAACTCACCACAGTTCGGAGGATTACAACTTGTCCACTGCACTCAGACAGTCGGCCACACAGAAGTACTTTTCATGGGTAAGAAGGGATGGTTTGATTCTTGGACTGTCTTGTGCTTCTGGAGAACAGCGTCTGAAAGAATTTGTTAAAAGACTTCTTATATGTGCAGACTGAGAAGGATTTATGTGTGAACTTTCTCTGATTCTGTCAGTAGGAAGAAACTCCAGGGAGAGCTTGACAGCAGGTCTTCAGAGAAGAAACCCCCTCAGACAAGTGTTTCAGCCCTGAACTCCTTACACTCAAAGGGGGCCGTGCCTCATCCAAGTCATGTTACCCAGATGCCCTTCTGCTGCCAACATTTTTTTTTTCTGCTGCTGCTGGGATTCAAACCCATAACTTTTAGATGGGTGGGCATCTCTAGGCCTGCCTTTTTTTTTTTTTTTTTTTTTAAGACAGATGTCTTACCACACTGCTAACGAATACCTGTTCTAAGCTGGAAAATTTCAGCCTCATGAAGTTCACTTTTGTTCCTCCTCAACCAGATCCAGCTGGAACACTTTTCAGCTGCCTTTGCCATTGCCTTCAGGGTTCTAGTCCTCTTCTTACCTGAAATTTCGAGCTGCTTCATGAAAGCCTAGGCTGATGAGCCTGTTAAGCCCCTTGCTCCAAACTTATGGCAAGAACCTGGGCCTGAAAGCCAGGTTCCCTCAAGATGCTGGCTAGACTGGCATACTTCTCAGTCTTGTAGATGTGAGGTTTCTCCACTCTGCTTTCGTATGGCCAATCAGTTGGATAAGAATCATTATTTTGTTTTGATGAATATGAGTGGAGAACAAGGTCAGGTTCCATGACAGTCTTTCTGATGATATCTGGATAGTTCTCCCCATTCTGGAAGGTCTGCTGTGCATTCCCAGTCATCTGCTCCATCCAATAGACTCCTTGCAGACAGTTGGCAATGTGGTTATGTTAGCATTGGCTGGGGTATGGTTGTGTATGGGAGAGCTGGAATGAGCGCTGCAGTAGTGTCACTGAATGAGCAGTGCAGTAGTGTCGCTGTGAATGAGCAATGCAGTAGTGTCGCTGTGAATGAGCCCTGCAGTAGTGTCACTGTGGATGAGCCCTGCAGTCATGTCGCTGTGAATGAGCACTGCAGTAGTGTCGCTGTGAATGAGCACTGCAGGAGTGTCACTGTGAATGAGCCCTGCAGTAGTGTCACTGTGAATGAACACTGCAGGAGAGTCACTGTGAATGAGCAATGCAGTAGTGTCACTGTGAATGAGCAATGCAGTAGTGTCACTGTGAATGAGCAATGCAGTAGTGTCGCTGTGAATGAGCACTGCAGTAGTGTCGCTGTGAATGAGCACTGCAGTAGTGTCGCTATGAATGAGCAATGCAGTAGTGTCACAGTGAATGAGCAATGCAGTAGTGTCACAGTGAATGAGCCCTGAAGTAGCATCACTGTGAATGAGCACTGCAATAGTGCCACTGTGAATGAGCAGTGCAGTAGTGTCTCTGTGAATGAGCACTGCAGTAGTGTCACTGTGAATGAGCACTGCAGAAGTGTCACTGTGAATGAGCAATGCAGTAGTGTCACTGTGAATGAGCACTGGAGAAGTGTCACTGTGAATGAACACTGCAGAAGTGTCACTGTGAATGAGCACTGCAGGAGTGTCACTGTGAATGAGCCCTGCAGTAGTGTCACTGTGAATGAGCACTGCAGTAGTGTCGCTGTGAATGAGCAGTGCAGTAGTGTCACTGTGAATGTGCACTGCAGTAGTGTCGCTGTGAATGAGCACTGCAGTAGTGTCATTGTGAATGAGCAGTGCAGTAGTGTCACTGTGAATGAGCATTGCAGTAGTGTCACTGTGAATGAACACTGCAGTAGTGTCAATGTGAATGAGCACTGCAGTAGTGTCAATGTGAATGAGCACTGCAGTAGTGTCATTGTGAATGAGCAGTGCAGTAGGGTCACTGTGATAGTGTGAAATGAGCCCTGCAGTCATGTCACTGTGAATAAGCACTGTAGTCATGTCACTGTGAATGAGCACTTCAGTAATGTCACTGTGAATGAGCACTTCAGTAATGTCACTGTGAATGAGCAACGCAGGAGTGTCACTGTTAATGCAGGCCAAATGACATGGAGTACACACAAAAACAAAAAAAGAAACAGAAAAAAAGGGAGGAGGGAGAGAAAAACATTGGTTTAAGCATGTGAATTTTTATATAGTGAGAGAGATGTTTGTTTGATTATTTGAGATTTTTTCCATACTTTCTATTGTATTGGCATTCTTTATTCCTCCTTAGATGTTCGCATGATTCGTTTTTTTTTTTTGTTTTTTCTTTACTGTCCATGATATTCGTTATTCCTTCTAATGTGTTTGTGTGATTGTTTCAGTTTTTTTTACCTCCCGATGGCGTTCTTTATTCCTCCATCTTTGTTCCTGGTTCACAGTCAGCTCAACTTGCTGTACCAGTTCTGGATTCATACGGAGGTAGCTGTCTAATCTCTTTTTCTTTTTCTCTGTCTCGTGTTTTGTGACTTTTTCTCAGCTCTCTGTCCATCTAGGTCTGCGCTTCTTTACGTCTCGATCTGCGTTTGTGAGATGAATGTGTCATAGAGTGTTGAAGGAGCCTGGACCCTAAGAAAAGAAAAGTCTAGCAGACTTCAGTTAGTTCAGCAGAATCGGGACAAGCAAGCGCAGGGTCCCACATCTTACCAGGAAATATCCCCTAGAAATAAACACCATGCCTTATGTGATCCTTTGAAATTGAAAATAGCAGTCACTTGAATCGAATCTTTAAGATTTAGCAGCTTTGTGAAGCATGTAATCCCTCCAGAGGGTTTGTGTGGTCCAGTGATCCCTTGGGTTTCCCCTGTAGGGAGCATCAGCACTTGAATGGAAACCTAGTTTTTGTTAACACTTCAAGGTCTGCGTAGCCAAGTTGCTGACTGGCCTAAGCACAACATGGTAGGAGTTGACACCCTGGTAGTGTCTCCCATGTCAGAGAGGCTAAGGGTGAGGGCCCTGACAAATAGTATTCAGCCTATTTCTTTATTCTGTCTTCTGCCTTTCTTGGTGGATCTTTCCTATCTTTGTCAGCCCTCTATGTCTTCTTTTCCATGTTCTTCTTTTCTCTGTGCTCTTCTTTTGATCCACCTTGTTTGCCAAGCAGTGCAACCTGTGATGGAGAGGAATGAGATCCTGGTGATTGAGAGGGCAGGTGCCCTCCACACATCTCTCTGGCTCAGACCTCGTCTAGACAGGTGGTACACACTGGCCCTGGTGCATCTGTTGGTTATCCATGTGTGGGGCTGGGTCAGGACAGGCAGTTCCATGGCTGGTCAGCGTCACCCCTGTAGTGTTCGGCTGCCTGCCCTTGGGAGTTGAACATGATCAGGGGGATAGGGTTGTGGGGCTTCTGTTCTTCGTATATCTCTTCCAAAGCCTGGAAGGGGTCAAGACAGTGACTTCTGGGCCTTTGTTCCTTGTTGGACTCCGTGGTGGGTGGCTAAAGGGTGGATGAAATGAAAACAAGTAAGAAATGGCTTCACAAAAAAATTCTCCCCCTCTAAAAATAAAAAAAGGAAAATGGTTACAAAAAAGACCAAGGACTCGGATCTTAGCAGTGATTCGTACAGGGAATGATAAAAAGGACAGACTTCTGGGCTTCCTGACTGGTGGTGGAAGGACCAGAACTGGAGAAACTGATTTCTGCTTAAAGTCCTTTTGCAATCCAGAAAGGTTTCCAAGGCATTGCAGGTGATTCTCAGTCAGTCGAAAGACTTATAAATGGATCATTCCTGATAGAGTGCAAGAGCAAGCGCCAAACAGAACAGCTTCCAAGCACCACTACGCACAACTCATCTAAAGGTGTTATAAGGTGTGAAAAGAGGGAGTTACAGCCTCCAGGGTGATTGACGCTCACAGAATAACAGTTCGGAAAGGACCTGATGAAATGTCCACAGATACAGTCTTTATGACCTTTTGTTTGCCTTGTCCTCCATTTGACCATCAGAGTGGTCTTCCTTGTTGTGAAAGTAGACCTCATGTTTCTGCTGTCAACAGTTTTGCCATGTTCATGACAGGTGCTCGGGGGAAGACATTTGTGGTCTGTGCTGCCAAGCAGTCCATGAAGGGACTTGCTAGGGACTAGCCCTTTGTGCCACTCTGGCGACAGCCACCCCTCCTCACTGGACTGTCCAAAATGGAAATTTGAGAAAAAAGAACACCCAGCAAGTAAGGACTGAAAAGAGAATTCCCTTCCATGAAGCCAAGAAACCGGTGCTCCGCAGTCCACCCCATTCAGCATTGTCGTACTCGGCTGCTGTTGAAAAAGTCCAGACAGTGTCTGGCTTCTGTCAGACATTTTATTTTTTCTAACTCTATGCAAGGAAAACCAACATGTGGATCAGCGAAAACCAGGAAGAAGATCGGCAAAACTTCCTAGGAAGATCAGCGGAGATGTTTAAACCCGCAACACCCATAGTCTCACCAGCAGCCAAAAAAGTCTGCTGCTGAGCAGGCAGGGAAACCGACCCCTCCCAGATCCTCCCAACCTCGCTCCTCTAGAAGGAAGGGAACAGGAAACCAGCTGTTACCCCCAAAAGTCCTACAGCCTATCCAAAAGTCCCTGAGGAACAAAGTGTGGAGGTGATAGAGTGGATGGGCCTTCATCTGCCCCTTCAATCACCACAAGGAAAAAGGTCAGGAGAAAAAAAATCTTCCTGGCCCAAAGCAAACGGACCTGTTTGTTGAAAACAAATTTTCTCCTCTCCAGTCTGATGGCGAGAAATGGAATGAGTTGTTCATCATCTTCATCTCCTTGCCATGATGGAGTGAAAGATTTCCATTGGAACATCTGGGGTCTCTTTTCCAGTTTTGAGTAGCTACAGCTGCTTTGTCACAATCTGTAACTTGTTGTGATGGCTCTGCAAGGAACTGAAACTGAGAACCAGAAGACTTTCACTCTGTCTGGTTTTAATGTCCTTTCAAAACCAGCACAACCCACTGCAGATGGAGTAATGGAGGAGTACTTACTACTCATTCACAATTCTCTTCTGTTCAGAATTCTTTCTCCTGCTCTCTTCAGTATAAAAATCAGTGAAACTGTCAATTCTGTATAAACAACGGTTTCAGGTCCTCTCTGTTGTTTGTTGATGACTTGGCACTATATGCGCAGAGCTTAATCTAGAGTGCGGGATTGGTACAATCCCCCCAAAATCTGTTCCATCCTGCAACTATCGAGTCTTAACATGGGCAGACTCCTGCGCATTTGCAGGCCTGCCTGCCCTGTTCTCTGATCGTTGCGGGCGCTCGTTTGTCGCCTGCTTGAAAAACTGAAACTAGGACTGAGCAGGAGCGAACAATTTCTTGATGTTTCATTGGCTGTTAGTGTAAATCAACCAATCTGCGGCATTCATCTCCTCCATCTCGATCACCAACAAGAAGTTGCGAGAGCTTGAGGCGCCATATTGGATGTTTTTCAAAATGAAGCGTGCACCCATCCTATTCGAATTCGACTTTCGTGGAGGAAAAGTGAAAAAATAAGATTCTGTGCCATGAGAGAGTGGAGAAGATCATGAAGAAACAGCGACTAATCCAAAAGCTGGGAGAAGCAGCCCGAAAAGAGTGCCAGTGCAAGGGAACACCGGTTTCAAGACGATTGGCTGAAGAAGTGGCCCTGCAGGGGGGACAGGGGGAGTGCCCCCCATTTTTTGATACGCCAGTGTAGAATGTCAACTCCAGCTTTGTGTGGACAATATCCAACAATGGTTGAGGAAAAAAATGGGTTTTACCTTTTCGGGTATCCAAACTCAGTGTATCTGCGTCCACAATTTTTTTTTTTTTAGTTTCTTGCTGATCCTGAAATTCATCTGAACAAATCCATCATTTCAGTTGTAACTGAAGCTGAATTTCTGGATGTTATTCTTGACGAAAAAACTGAACTTTTTTTTGTTTTGTTTTTGCTGTCCTTTTTTTTTGTTTTTTGCTGTCCCATCTTCTGAGCCACCTCAGTGGCATTGTACCCACGCCGCTCATTCCGAACCCACAAACACTGCTGCAACTTGGCCTGGCCCACCGCAGCCCAGGCAGTGGCAATCACAAGGAGCAGTCAATGTAAGTCATCAAGAGGCAGGCAACCCATGGAGGAGACATTTCACTGCTGCCGAGTCGCTTTGATGATGTTCAGTGGTGCGTGTTCTGATCCAACACATGCAGGACATCAATCACTAGGCCCACCAGTGATGACAATAATTGCTTAGTTGCAGAGCCAATGTGAATGAGCTCTCCCTCCGTAGGGTGCCACCCACGTCCATCCAGCGACAGCCCCCAGGCAGTTGCCAGTACCGGTGACCCTAATGGAATCAAACCAAGGCCACAGACGTGGAGAGGACATCAAAACGGAGGTCACCACGAGAGCAGGGCATGAAGGGCCACATAATTTTAGACTTTTTTTTAGATGCTGATTGATGAGAATGATGAAGATGATGCTACAATTTTGCATTCATGTGTGAGATTGCATGTCAGGGTTGTACTCTACGCTTACTTTCATAATATATCCCAGCATCAACATTCCCTGAGAGATACAGACACCTGCAGTGTTGGTCAGGAAATTTGAGCAACACTCTCAGAGACACATCCATCAAATGAATGAAATTCGACTCTGTGGTCCCAGTTTTCCCAACTGATCCCATAGCAAACTCAACTCTGGGTAAGAGCCGGACAGGGCAGAATAATCCCATATGACTGTGATGGGAATGGAACCCACAACCTTCCAGCCGGGAGTCTATGATGCTAACCACTTTGCCACGGCAGCTAGCAGACAAACTGAACTTTAAAAGTCACATCCAATACTTAAAAACTTCATGTCAGAAAGCACTGAACATTCTGAGTTGTGGCACACACAGACTGGTTGCTGATAAGAAAATTCTCCTTTTTTTTTACAAGGTTCTGATCCGCTCCAAACAGGACTACAGGTGTGTTGTCTTTGGCTGTGCCAGCCTTCCAACCTGAATACTCTAGATCCCATCCATCAACAACGGCTTTCGACTCTGGGTGCATTCCACACCACCCTTGTTTATAGCCTGTGTGCTGAGGCAGGAGAACCATCTCTTTCAACCTGTCAGCTGAAATTTACCTTAAACTACTGTCTGGATCTCTTCAGAACCCCCAAACCCTGCTTATGACTGTATTTGACCCCAAGTTCTAAAAGAAATTCAACAACCTCCCCAGTTCCATTCCACCCTCGGGAATTTGTATTGTTCGCCGTTTGAACAGTGCAGATATAGGCCTTGGAGTCGTGTGTGATTTTCTCCCAATGACCCACCATGGAATTTCCTCACTCTGGAGATCAGGTTTGATTTAGCCTCATGTCATAAAAGACTGATACAGATCTGAGGAGGGGGTTGCCTCTGTTGTGTTTTGTGCAAAAGGTCCTTCTCAGAGATGTTCAGAGCACATTCCCACTGACAGGTCTGCCTACACTGCTGAGTTGACAGCCTTGGTCCTGGCTCTTGAAATGAGAATGTAAAGATTTCCTTATTTTGTTGGACTCCCTTTCTACTTTGGAGGCCATTGCCAGCTGTAAACTCAAACATCCTAAACTACTGAAATGATTCAAGCTATACGTCTGTCTGAAGTCTGATGGATATGACATAGTTTTGCTTGGGTTACTGGCCATGCAGGCATTCAAGGCAATGAGGTGGTTGATAACTTGCCAAGGGTGCCACAAAGAAAGAGTTGAGCAGAGGTCTGTCCCTTACAGATCTGAAACCCAAACCTCAGGTTTACATCAAAGACCTTTGGCAAGGGGACTGTAACTCACAGACAGATAACAAACTCTTTCCAAGTCTATAAAGAGTTTTTAACCGTGTTCCTGGGACGGCCGTAAAAAAAGAGACAGTCTTGTTCTGTTTGCGCACAGGCCACTCCTTTTACACCCATTCTTATCTTTTAAAAGGTGAAGAAGCTCCATGGTTTTTTCCATGTCATGTACCACTCACAATGAAACATGCTCATGTAGAATGTTGGAACTCACGTGATGTTAGACACAAACACTTTACAGCAGATTTCATGAAACCTTGTTCAGAGATATCCCCACCCAATGTGATTTTTGAATTTCTAAAGAGATCAACATGTTTCATCTGATCTAAGATTTTACCAAAGAAAGATTTTAACAAAAAATTTGATCTGCTTCTAGAAGGTATGTTTTAGTTAGTTGTATGGATTAAAAAAAAAAAAATGACTTGAGAGTTGACTTCAATGTGGTGACAGCCCTGATATGGCCCTTTGCTATACTTCCTGGGCTAAAAGCAACATTATCTCTCTTTCTCTCTGATGCATGTAATCATAGCAGATCCAGTTGCAAAGTGAAACGATTGCAGGCGGAAATCTAAACAAATCTTAAATAAATGTCAGCGAACCGCCCAGAGAAACGTAGACAAACGAGTCACAAGACAACACACAACGCGTTTCGACCTCATAGGTCTTCTTCAGGTGAAACAAAGACGAACAATAACGAAGAAGATGCACATAGCTTTGATCGCTTCAGATTGCTTCTGAGTTCAGCGCAAGGAAGAAGGCCTTCTTCCTTGCGGGTCGAAACGCGTGTGTGTGTTGTCTTGTGACTCGTTTGTCCACGTTTCTCTGGGCGGTTCGCTTACATTTATTTAAGATTTATAGCAGATCCAAGTTTGTTGCATGAGCATGCAGATCCTTTTCAGCTTTTGTTTTCTTGTCAGTGTAAAATCGAAAAAGTTGCCATTGGTTTCTCGACAGTGTATTTTTGTGCAATGCAAGCTAAAAATGGAATGTTCCAACCAAACTATGTGTCAGACTTACAAAGGCAAAACAGAGGCATGGGGTACATGGCTGCTGGATAAATGAGACGAAGCTTGGTGACGGCCCTTTAGAGTTTTATGGTGGGGTCACATGACTGCTGAAAACCAATGGCAGTTGGGAGGCCAGCAAGCAGCTCACTGTGTTCTCCAAGCTTCTGTCTGACAGAGAAATCACTTTGGTCCAAAGCAATATCGATTAACCACCCTCATCAACACTAACGCTATCATTGATAGTGTTATTGTTGTCAATATTGATGTTATCTTTGCCTACCAGCTTGTGGACAAGCTTGGCCCCCTGGAGTACGTGCTCAACACACCCAGTCACCATCGAGTGCACCACGGACGAAACCCTTACTGCATCGACAAGAACTACGCTGGAGTTCTCATCATTTGGGACCGCATCTTCGGTCAGCATTTCTGATGTTGCCATTCAGTGACTGGCTCCTCTTGCTTTTTTTTTTTTTTTTTTTTTTTAATTTTGTTTGAAAAATCCATGTTTGTCCCATCTTTGTCTTGTTTGGTGGAGAGGTGGGGAGGGGGTAGAAAGTGTGTGGGAAGAAGGCGCCGTTGCATGCAGTTCACAGAACACTTATTTTTTCATTTTCTTCTTGTTTTTTTTTCATTCTATATGCTTCACACTCTTTCATTGTTGTAAAAAAAGTTGGGTTTTTTTGCTTTTTTTTTTTAACCTTTTTTTGTTGTTGTTGTTGTTTTCTGTTTGTGATTTTTTTTTTTATATATTTATTGGAAAAAAATATGTATAAAGCTCCGCCCAAAAAATCGACAAATGAATCAGAAATCAAAACACAACATGTTTCAACCTCTTAGGTCTCTTTTTCAGGCAAGATACACAACACTCAGGACAACGAAAACGAATGAACAATCACTTACTTTCATTCAATTCAGCACAGCATGGGCGTTTGAATGAAAAACCTTTAATTTTTTTTTCAGATTATCAGCAATGATAACAACACAAGTGCATAAAAAAAATTCACCAGTGGGATTCTTCATAAATGTACAGATTGAACAGAACCCAAACGTGTCTGTTTTGTAGCCTTAGTGACCACGCTTTATTGACTGTGGAGCATTACTCTGGGTTTGTGATTATTCTGGTTGTTGAAAGTGCCTACATTTGTCTACGTTTTGTGATGATCTAGTGTCATTGAGAATATTGATTCTGACTGTTTAGAGTTGTCTGTGTTGTAAGTTGTTCAGATGTGATTACCATTGTTGGCATTTACATATGCCAGTTTTCTTGTCTTTTCTCTGCTTGTGTACATGTCTGTCTGGCTGACAGTGTCTGTGTGTCTGTCTCTGTTCATATGTCTCCCTGTCTCTTTCAGATCTATTTATAGAAATGCTAATCTGTCTCAGTGTGGGTCTTTACATCATTTGTGTATATACAGATTGATTTTTTTTTTAGTTATCTACGTGTGTGTGTATAATTGTATTTCATCTGTTTAATCTAGGGAAAATGAGTTTGTGTCAAAGAGCAAAATTTCCCAGACTTTAAAGTGGGGAAAACTAAATTGTTCTATGCCTGTCTGTCGTCTATTCATCAGTCAGTGTGTTTCTGAATTGCTGTTGTTTATTGATAAATCTTAAGATTACTTGCTTTTAAAATATTTTTGAAATTGTTTATTTTTGTAGTTTCATTTCTGCAAGGCTGCACAGAGAGAGAGAGAGAGAGAGAGCAGACCTGTTTACCCATACAGTTTCGCCGTATTTTGTAGACAGGTTTGGCGAAATTACGATGAATACGACGAAACAGAAAAAATACGTCGAAAAAAGCCTCAAGACAAAGTTCTGGAGCGGTAGTGGCACTTGCGGTGTATATCTTGTTTGAGTGCAACAATCAAAGAGTAGCAACTCGCGCATCATGCACACAAACTCACTTCTGTATGATGTTGGAACAATAGGAGGGACCCCCTGGTTTTTACAAAAAATTCACAAATTTAGTAGATGTGTACACACATTTTTAGGAAAACAGGCTCATTTCAGTTGAGAAATATACCAATAGCTGTTTTAGGGTAAACAGGTCTGAGAGAGAGAGAGATAGAGAGAGAATGAAGGGGGGGTGGTGGAAGAGGATAGAGGGATGGGAGATACTGACGTTCAAGGGAAATAATTTGTAGCAGTCATCATACATTAGCAAGAGTATATTCCCTTCCACAGTGCTGCATGAAATCTGTTTATTTAGTGAGTGTTGTGTTTGTTTACGGCTGTATTGTAGGCACATTTGAGCCTGAAGGGAGAAGGTGGTGTATGGTCTGGTTCATCCACTGGAGACATGGGACCCCCTCTATGGACAGGTAGTGTGCATCTGAAGTGTGGGTTTTCTCCAGGATAATACTGTCTGTAGTCAGTGTGCACCTGTGTGGCCTTTGATCTTTTTGTGTACATATGCTTGCAGAAACATTTAAAAAAATGATTTAAAAAAACGGCATGTACATGCCAAAGAGCAAAAGAAACTTTTTTTTTTCTGGTCACTTTCTGTTTTTTTTTTCTGATTTGTGTTTTTCTTTACGGTTTCTCTCTTTACATCTGAAAAATTCCTTTGACTATTCTTTGCATGCCTGATTGGACAAGTACATGTGGGTGTCTGTTCCTTCATCTTTAGCTTTATGACCACTGACTTTGGATCATGTTACACCATGAATTTAGAAAAAAAAAGAAAGGCAGAGAAATGAACAAAGATTTTAAAGAAACCAGGATAAGTGAGTGAGAAGTTGACTGATTTCAGTGTGGAGGCAGGAGCAGAAGAGGATATGTGTGTGTGTGTGTGTGTATGTGTATGTGAATGCTGCATTTTGTAAGGTACTATTTGCTTAGTTGGAGGTGTGTTACAATTTGATACTTTGGTAAATGATGATATAACAACAGTATCCATACAGCCATCTCTAACGGGAAATACCTACTGTCCCTGAACAGCTGTTGCTGAAAAATATGAAAATCAATGGCTGCACTGTACATTACAACCACAGACTGTACATAAATGGTGAAAAAAAAAAAACAAAAAAAAAAAAATCGTACTGAAAAATGTGAAAATCAGTGGCTGTACTGTCCATTACAGCTTCAGACTGCACATAAATGGTGAAAAAAAGCAAAAAAAAACAGGTGCACCTTTTTCCACTGGTGGACAAACTTGATGGCGATGAGAAAGTTGTGATTTGAAGTTTATGCGTGCGCATAAATATATTATCAGTCCAGAAGTTGTGATTTAAACGCTACACATGTGCATAGATATTACCAGTGATGGAAGAGACTGGACTGGGCAAGAAGTGAAGAGAAAGCTCTGAAGTGACAGCTGGCTGTAGCAAGCCAATCAGAATGTGTGATACTAATGAAGAAGATGGACAGCAAATCTTGCTGTGAAGAGAAGAAAGGAAAACGCCCAACAGCAAAGTCAGTGCTGCCAGACTTGCAGAAAATGAATGGTAGCCATGTTTACAGCAAGGCCAGAAACTGGAAAACTTTTGATTGTGGATGATCTGTGAGTTGTATTCTGAATCAGTCATTGCAGCCATGATGATGTGATTGTGTGAACGTGGACACATGTACATCTGCACAGCACAACATTTCTAAGGTTACAGTGTGTTCTTGAAAATTCTTGAATGTTTCAGTTTGTTCCTGTTTGTTTACATCATCAGTTTGTGAAGAAAGTTTACAGCTGATGCCTGCAATACAGACAGCAGCATGGAATCAGTGATCAGCATGAATTGAACTTCCACCCCAGCAATGCATGTCGCACACTTCCCATTCTGCTTTCAGCTGTGCCAGCTGATGCACATAGCGAAGACTGCGTGGCATCTGGAGGGCTGGAGGAAACAAGCTGTCCGCAGTGCTGAAGGGACCCGGATGGGAGCCTGGCAAACCGCGGCTGGGACTGCGCGCGAGGATGTGCCCGAGGTCTGTAGCTAGTGCTTCTTGCTTGTCAGTGGTTTGGTCTGTAGCTAGTGCCTCAGGCTTGTCAGTGGTTTGGTCTGTAGCTAGTGCCTCAGGCTTGTCAGTGGTTTGGTCTGTAGCTAGTGCCTCAGGCTTGTCTGTGGTTTGGTCTGTAGCTAGTGTCTCAGGCTTGTCAATGGTTTGGTCTGTAGCTAGTGCCTCACGCTTGTCTGTGGTTTGGTCTGTAGCTAGTGTCTCAGGCTTGTCAATGGTTTGGTCTGTAGCTAGTGCCTCACGCTTGTCGAGTGTTTGGTCTGTAGCTAGAGCCTCACGCTTGTCTGTGGTTTGGTCTGTAGCTAGTGTCTCAGGCTTGTCAATGGTTTGGTCTGTAGCTAGTGCCTCACACTTGTCGAGAGTGTTGGGTCTGTAGCTAGAGCCTCACGCTTGTTAGTGGTTTGGTCTGTAGCTAGAGCCTCACGCTTGTCAGTGGTTTGGTCTGTAGCTAGAGCCTCACGCTTGTCAATGGTTTGGTCTGTAGTAGCGCCCAAGCTTGTCAGTGGTTTGGTCTATAGCTAGTACCTCACGCTTGTCAGTGGTTTGGTCTGTAGCTAGAGCCTCAGGCTTGTCAATGGTTTGGTCTGTAGCTAGTGCCTCACGCTTGTCGGGTGTTTGGTCTGTAGCTAGAGCCTCACACTTGTCAGTGGTTTGGTCTGTAGTTAGTGCCTCACGCTTGTCGGGTGTTTGGTCTGTAGCTAGAACCTCACGCTTGTCAGTGGTTTGGTCTGTAGCTAGTGCCTCACACTTGTCAGTGGTTTGGTCTGTAGCTAGAGCCTCACGCTTGTCAGTGGTTTGGTCTGTAGCTAGAGCCTCACGCTTGTCAGTGGTTTGGTCTGTAGCTAGAACCTCACACTTGTCAGTGGTTTGGTCTGTAGCTAGTGCCTCACACTTGTCAGTGGTTCGGTCTGTAGTAGTGCCCAAGGCTTGTCAGTGGTTTGGTCTGTAGCTAGAGCCTCACGCTTGTCAGTGGTTTGGTCTGTAGCTAGTGCCTCACACTTGTCAGTGGTTTGGTCTGTAGTAGTGCCCAAGGCTTGTCAGTGGTTTGGTCTGTAGCTAGAGCCTCACGCTTGTCAGTGGTTTGGTCTGTAGCTAGAACCTCACGCTTGTCAGTGTTTTGGTCTGTAGCTAGTGCCTCACACTTGTCAGTGGTTTGGTCTGTAGTAGTGCCCAAGGCTTGTCAGTGGTTTGGTCTGTAGCTAGAGCCTCACGCTTGTCAGTGGTTTGGTCTGTAGCTAGAGCCTCATGCTTGTCAGTGGTTTGGTCTGTAGTAGTGCCCAAGGCTTGTCAGTGGTTTGGTCTGTAGTAGTGCCCAAGGCTTGTCAGTGGTTTGGTCTGTAGCTAGAGCCCAAGGCTTGTCAGTGGTTTGGTCTGTGTAGCTAGAGCCTCAGGCTGGTCAGTGGTTTGGTCTGTAGCTAGAGCCTCAGGCTGTCAGTGGTTTGGTCTGTAGCTAGAGCCTCAGGCTGGTCAGTGGTTTGGTCTGTAGCTAGAGCCTCAGGCTGGTCAGTGGTTTGGTCTGTAGCTAGAGCCTCAGGCTGGTCAGTGGTTTGGTCTGTAGCTGTAGAGAGCCTCAGGCTGGTCAGTGGTTTGGTCTGTAGCTAGAGCCTCAGGCTGGTCAGTGGTTTGGTCTGTAGTAGAGCCCAAGGCTTGTCAGTGTTTGGTCTGTAGCTAGAGCCTCAGGCTGGTCAGTGGTTTGGTCTGTAGTAGTGCCCCAAGGCTTGTCAGTGGTTTGGTCTGTAGCTAGAGCCTCAGGCTGGTCAGTGGTTTGGTCTGTAGTAGAGCCCAAGGCTTGTCAGTGGTTTGGTCTGTAGCTAGAGCCTCAGGCTGGTCAGTGGTTTGGTCTGTAGCTAGTGCCTCAGGCTTGTCAGTGGTTTGGTCTGTAGCTAGAGCCTCAGGCTGGTCAGTGGTTTGGTCTGTAGCTAGTGCCTCAGGCTGGTCAGTGGTTTGGTCTGTAGCTAGAGCCTCAGGCTGGTCAGTGGTTTGGTCTGTAGCTAGAGCCTCAGGCTGGTCAGTGGTTTGAAGAAAAATGGCAGACAACTTGAGGGCAGGGAAACGGGAGGGGACAGGACCAGGAGGATGTGGGGATGGACACATTCAAAGTTAAGGGGTTGGGAGGGTGTGGCTGCTAAGGAGACATGGGGAGGGGGGGGGGTGATGAGTGGTGTGGTAGGGGAGGGACTCATGGAGCGCGGAGTGGGCGTGCAACGTTGCCTCTTCCAGTGATGATGGTGCCGGACATGAACACATCTTACCCTGTATCGGTCAGCACTGCAACGGAGTCTGTACCCAGGGCGTTGGGATATGCACCAGTGTGTAAACCACCAAGTCTACGGGACGGCCATGTATGTGTAGCGCATGAGCGTTGTTGTACAAGAAGCACGCGTTGTGTACATGTCACACAGTTCAGCGGACTGCGCGTCACGGGCACCAGGGATCATTCAGTGACAGTTTGACAGGAAATGGCAGTTTATTGTGAGTGAAAATGAATCTGACAGGAGGATCTGGGGAAAAATGTCAGGGAGTTGATAACCAAGTGGTGGACAGCGAAGATCTGGTGAGCAGCATGAATTGAACAGAAACGAGCAGATTTGTTTGGACATGTGACATGTGACAAGGTTATAGCAGTGTTTTCTGATGATTTTCTTGCAGAAATAGATTTGTTTATTGCTAACAGTGATGGAGATTGACATCAAACTCGCTGATGAGGTTGGGGTTGAAAATCGGCCAGTCACTGACTGAAAGTTTATGACAAAGCTGTAATAGATGCAAGCGTGAATTAGCGGTCTAATACGATTTGTTTGACATTTTAGAATTGTAGCAATTGTCTGCTGTTATTATGGATGATAAGCAGTGACAACTTGGTTAGGGAGCTGGGGTCAGAGGTGCCAAATTTTGGTGCAGATCAAGTCATGGAATTCATCAGACTATTGTTTTTCGTATCAAGTGCAGTTATAAGGCAGGCGAACTTTGACTGTGTTTCATTAATTGTGTGTAGAAAATGCCACAGTGCAAGTGTGAAATGGCAGCATAACTGACAGACCCCTTTCAATGCAATGACAGTGTTGCTGTTGATCAAATTCGTTTGTGTCAGTTATGTAATATGCTAATTTGTTCGTTTTAGTGTATCTTTAAACTGTTAAATAATCTATCCATTTATGTCAGTGTTCTAGTTCAGTCCAGTAGCCTGTGAAGCTCAAACCTTATTCCTGTGTCAGCAAGCATGGTTTTTCTGGTGACCAACTTGGTTTATGAACTCTAATATCAATTGGCTATTTGAGCTCAGATTAAGAATTTTGGTTTTGCCAGTGAAAGGGAAGGGATCTGTCCACATTTTATTACCATAAATGAAGCCTAAGAAATCAGGCTATCATCAGGAACAGTATCTTAGTAAGGGGCAATGTCAGTCATCTTAACTAGCAAATTTTCACTTTCAACAGGGTACATACAGGTATTGAAAAGTCTGGAAATTCGAAGTCCATTTACCAGGCCCTGGAAAAGTCTGGAAAATCGCACTGTGGCCTTGAATAGCTTGGAAATTGAAGAATCAAGCACCATTGCTTGATATTATGCATTGCTGCTTTAATTTTCAGCATCATTTAGTGTTTATAATGCAAAAAAAAAAATTATTCTGTGCCCTCAAACGTGATAGCTCGTGATTGCATACTTTCACTTTGCCATCAAACTACTTCTGAGTTACTTCTCTTACATCAAGGTCTAATGTTTATAACATCACTGAAAGTCTTGAAAGTGGTATTGAAAATGCAGGTCTTGGCCTGGAGAAAGTCTGGAAAAGTCTGGAATTTTGAGTTGCATTTCCTGTATGAACCCTGTTCAAGTAATTGTGCCGCTTTCGTTTTGTTTGTGAAGAGCTGGTTGATTTGCATTGCTTGAAAGCTATTCGTTAGTTTAATTACATGTGGTATGTAATCATTCAGTAAAGAGCAAACTGCCTAGCGTTCTGGAGAGTGCTCAGATCAGGGCGTGGTATGCTCCCAGGGCTCCTAGCTCAGATCAGGGCGTGGTATGCTCCAGGGCTCCTAGCTCAGATCAGGGGCCTGGTATGTTCCCAGGGCTCATAGCTCAGATCAGGGACCTGGTATGCTCTTAGGGCTCCTAGCTCAGATCAGGGGCCTGGTATGCTCTCAGGGCTCCTAGCTCAGATCAGGGGCCTGGTATGCTCCCAGGGCTCCTAGCTCAGAGGCTGGACTTAGAAAAATGAGCCACAGACGAAACTGGATTAATGGTATATGGACGTACAGTGTAGTGTAAGATGGGCCCCTCCATCCTCCCCTCCCTTACTGGTATGGTTATCCCCCCTGACAGCTGTAACTATGTAGGTGGGTGGGGAAGTTGAGCCTGATAGTAACTAAACAGAATTAAAATGCTTACTGTTGTAAACCCACGACTAACAGCAAAAACTGCTACAGCACATAAATTTGCAACAATAGCTGTTAAAACAAGTGCATGTTTTCACTGGAAAAGCTAAATTTGAGAGGAACATGGTATGTTAAAGAAAAAGAAAAGAATTTCAGAGGGTATGCGTGATAGGGAAGTGGAAATCTACAAAACAACAGAAACTGGCATATCTTATAAAGTTCTGATTGCAGGATAGAAAACAGAAAAAGACAATGGGGAAATGAGGAATGGGAGGTAGGGATGAGGGAAAGGGTTAGGGAATGATGAGGGTGTTTCGATGGATTAAGTACCTATTTATTTCAGATTGTACAATTGTATTAAAACACAAGTGTGTGGAAGAGGGGTTGCTGTGCCTAAGGAGAGGGAGGTGCATAGAGTGGCATCATCCTGTTTTTCTTGCTTCAAAGTCAGAGTGGATTTTCCAGTGAAACGTTGGTGAGGTCTGCTCACGTTTTGTCATGGGCTTCTTTACATGTGCAGTGGAAAGCTCAGTTTATCGACGTGTCCAACTGCTCAGGCCACCACTTTGAAGTCTGTTGAGATGGTGGGGAGGGATGTGTGGGGGGTAGGGAGGAGAGAAGGGGGAGACATCTCATTCATGTTTGGAGTGATAAAAGTGGAATTTGTCATGTCCTGAGGAAGAGCGTTAGCCTGGAGGTGTGTGTACACCACTGTAGGTAGAGAGGAGCTGTTGAGGGCTGGAGGGGAACAGTGATGGTCGTGGTTGGAGACTTCAGTGGGAACCTGGACAACCTCAGCTGGCACTGCATGAACATCGGTCATCACACTGATCTGCCTCAGCCAGAAATGGTGCTGTGTTTCTCTGTCAGATCAGCCAACAACACTCATACACACACACACACACACACTCACACACACACACACACACACACACACACACACACACACACACACACACACACACACACACACACACACACACACACACACACACACACACACACACACAGGTTAAAAAATTTTTTTTAAAGGATATTAGTATTGGTCAGGTACCCTCCTCTACCACTCCACCCCCACCCCCTCCCTCATTAACCTTTTCGCGATGCGCCATGCGATAGTGACGGCAACTCTGTCGACCCGTTCACGACGAGCTGTGCACTGGTGACGGCAGCACTGCAGTACTGCCTGGACATGCTGTGCCTCCGTGACGGCACAACTATAAAAAAATTCCCATGCTCTCTCGTCTACCGTTCTAGGGGATGCAGCTGCCATAAATATTTAGAACAGGGTTCTAGCCACTGGGAGGGTAAGTTTACATGCACTAGCAATGACCTTTGTGACCTTAGAGCAGTCCGAACAAAGAGACCCATCTGGCACTGTAAGGCACGTGTGGAATTTCCTGCCTCACCAACATATCGGGCAGAAGGAGAATGACATGTAGATTTAGAACTGGTTCAGTAAAGTAGTTCAGAAAATGATGGGGGTAAAGGTGTACACGTTTGTCGAAAAGAATCTGAGCTTCATTTTTATTTGCTCTGTGTATTTAATAGTTTTATAAGTCGTATCATCTGAAACAAAAACGGTGAAAAGTGTGTACTGTGTGCAATGATTTAATGCCTTAAAAAAAAATTCACTTGGATTACACATATTGAATACCTCAGGCTTTCTCTGCATCTGTTCAAAGTAAGAGCGAAGTTTTATGCCCCCTTTTCTTCCTCATTTGCTGTTGTCATACTAACCAAACAAATGTAAACTAGATTGTGTTCTCCTATATTTTACTTATGTTGTTTCTGTAACAAAAGCATTGCTATTTTATCAAAAATGTATTTTAATTCTATGCTAATTACAAAGTTCGCACTTTACCCTTTCCGTTGATATATAACAATTGCTTGTTAGGTTTATATTAGGAGACATAAAATAAAATTAAAAAATTGCAAAAATCGCACGTCTGCAATGGTTGTAAGCACGTGCGGTGCACGCGCATGTAGGGAAGCAGTGTTGCTCTGCCGCGCGCTCACCTGGAAAGTATTAATATTTCATGTTTTGTTCTTGTGGCTGTCAGATGGTGGTGGTGGGACACACACTGTGTGTACCTATGTCAATTCAGATCTGTTGGCCTCTGCACTTGGTGCCTCGTAAAGATCATGGACAGACTTTATAGGCAGCTATGGAATAATGTGTGGTCTCATTGAAGGCATGAATAATTCTGGGAAATGAGTTCGTAAGTGGTATGTAAGAGCGATTGCCTACATTCTTTGTGCAGGTGACATACCCGGCAGAGAAGTATGACAGCAGTTTGCCATGGTGGGGCAGCCTGTACGTGTGGGTCCACTTCTTGCTGGTGGTCAGCGCCAATTCTGTCCTGGCCCTCCACAGACAGGTCAGTCGGTCTTCTTTTTCTGGGCAGCTCTGTATGTACACTGTGATCTGTAGCACCTGGTTCACTCCCTTTAGGTCCTTTGGTCTTGTTCCTCTGGGCAGTTCTGTATGTACACAGTGATCTGTAGCACCTGGTTCACTCCCTTTAGGTCCTTCGGTCTTCTTCCTCTGGGCAGCTCTGTATGTACACGGTGATCTGTAACACCTGGTTCACTTCCATGCTCAGGCCCTCTGTCCCCAGAGGAGCCCAAGCCTTTGATGACAGCTGTTCAGCAGACTTGGCTGTGGGCTGTTCAGCAGACTTGGCTGTGGGCTGTTCAGCAGACTTGGCTGTAGGCTGTTCAGCAGACTTGGCTGTAGGCTGTTCAGCAGACTTGGCTGTAGGCTGTTCAGCAGACTTGGCTATGGGCTGTTCAGCAGACTTGGCTGTAGGCTGTTCCGCAGACTTGGCTGTAGGCTGTTCAGCAGAGACTTGACTGTAGGCTGTTCAGCAGACTTGGCTATGGGCTGTTCAGCAGACTTGGCTATGGGCTGTTCAGCAGACTTGGCTATGGGCTGTTCAGCAGATTTGGCTATGTTTTTTTTTCTCTGGCTATGGGTTGTTCTCTAGCTATGGGTAGTTCTCTGGCTATCGGTTGTCTCTCTGGCTATGGGTCGTTCTCTCTGTTTCCTCTCAGCTCTGTCTCCGTGTGTCGTGTGCAGCCGTTTCTGGGTATCCCTTCTTCCTCCTACCCCGTCAGTTCCAGGTCAGAGCCTGAAGCGTGCAGCAGAGAGAAGCTGGCTTCAGACTGTGTTCCCACATGAAGTTGATGTATTTTGTACACACGTGTATGATTTTACAGCTAATATGACTAAATTAGATACAGGTAAAAAAAAAAACAAAACTGGAGACAAAGTGTTTTAGTGGTAATTGCACTTGCAATGTGCAACCATTATGTTAGAGTGCTTGGACCAAAGTGCCACAACTCTTGCTAACTCTTGCATGAGAAATCATGTCTGACGGCATCTGTGTCTTCGATGACATGCCGATCCAACGGAACATTAGCAGGGACTACTGGCCCTGAAATGTCTGGAGAAGAAAAACAAAAACTTTGTGAGCAATTTGTGCTGAAGTATACTGATGAGTCAGATTTGAAAATAATCTGTATTGGGCTAGGCTTTTTTACAGTATGCACTGGAAGATTGGGTATCCCTCCACCCTTTTCCACTTCCTCCTCAGGATCTGCTGGGTGGCCGACTCCTGTTTCACCCTTGGTCACCACTGTCCAGGGCTGACTTGGTCTGGCCACTGGATGTGAAAGAAGCCCCACAGAGGGGTAGTGATGGCAGGTGTGTGTCTTGTGATGCAGTGTTAGGGATGAATTTGTGAATGGTACAGGCATTTTTTTCACCGTCAGCCAGCCTGGCAAAAACACCACCCTGCCTATTCACACAAGGATTTGAAGGAGACCTGGACCGAAGAAGAGCACAGTGTCAGTCAGTGGACAAGGCGGCTGTTCACCAGTTTTCAGAGGGGTGCAGAGAGCAGCAACAGAGGGAGAGGCATGGTCAGCATGTCATCTGTGGTGTGTCAGTAACCCCTGCCTGGGTTTACCTGATGGGTTGGATAATACTAAGAGACATGGTCAGCATGTCATCAGTGGTGTGTCAGTAACCCCTGCCTGGGTTTACCTGATGGGTTGGATAATACTAAGAGACATGGTCAGCGTGTCATCTGTGGTGTGTCAGTAACCCCTGCCTGGGTTTACCTGATGGGTTGGATAATACTAAGAGACATGGTCAGCGTGTCATCTGTGGTGTGTCAGTAACCCCTGCCTGGGTTTACCTGATGGGTTGGATAATACTAAGAGACATGGTCAGCGTGTCATCAGTGGTGCCTTAGTAACCCCTGCCTGGGTTTACCTGATGGGTTGGATAATACTTAGAGACATGGTCAGCGTGTCATCAGTGGTGCCTTAGTAACCCCTGCCTGGGTTTACCTGATGGGTTGGATAATACTTAGAGACATGGTCAGCATGTCATCAGTGGTGCCTTAGTAACCCCTGCCTGGGTTTACCTGATGGGTTGGATAATACTTAGAGACATGGTCAGCATGTCATCAGTGGTGCCTTAGTAACCCCTGCCTGGGTTTACCTGATGGGTTGGATAATACTAAGAGACATGGTCAGCGTGTCATCAGTGGTGCCTTAGTAACCCCTGCCTGGGTTTTACCTGATGGGTTGGATAATACTTAGTAGAGACATGGTCAGCATGTCATCAGTGGTGTCTTAGTAACCCCTGCCTGGGTTTACCTGATGGGTTGGATAATACTTAGAGACATGGTCAGCATGTCATGAGTAGTATCTCAGTAACATTGGAATTTGTTTGTTATCATCATCTGTATTTTCACTAAATTGTGTGTGGTGATGTGTGAGCTTGTGTGTGTGTGTTGTGTGTGTGTGTGTGTGTGTGTGTTGTGTGTGTGTGTGTGCGTGTGTGTGTGTTGTGTGTGTGTGTGTGTGTGTGTGTGTGTGTGTGTGTGTGTGTGTGTGTGTGTGTGTGTGTGTGTGTGTGTGTGCATGTGTGTGTGCATGTGTGTGTGTGTGCATGTGTGTGTGTGTGTGTGTGTGTGTGTGTGTGCATACATGTTTCAGAGTATGGGGGCAGTGAGGCTGGTGATCTTCATCCTGTTTGCTCTGTTCTCTCTGACGACGTTTGGAGCCCTGTTTGACAACAAGTAGGAACCTGTCCCAGACTGCCATTAAACACTGTCACTGTTAAACACTGTCAAGTTTTGCTGTTTAGATTTTGTTTGTTGAGATGTGGCTTTCATACTTATGGGGGGTGGGGGGGGGGCAAAAGGTTACAATGATTATATAAATCTATGTATTGTATTTATTTGTGTTATAAAGAATGTAGTGCAATGAGCAGTGCGATGTAGTAAATGAAACAAGACTGGTAAATACAGTTCATTGTTTGTTGTTATGTTTTGTTCATAAATGTATATGTTTTCACCTTGTTGGTTGTTTATTGTTGTTATGTTAAATGTATATGTTTTCACCGTGTTGGTCGTTTCTTCTTGTCATGCTTTGGTTGTTAAATGTATATGTTTTTCACCTTGTTGGTTGTTTATTGTTGCTATGCTTTGCTTGTTAATTGTATGTTTTCACCTTGTTGGTTGTTATTTTTATTATGTTTTGCTTGTTAAATGTATATGTTTTCACCTTGTTGGTCATTTCTTCTTGTCATGCTTTGGTTGTTAAATGTATATGTTTTTCACCTTGTTGGTTGTTTATTGTAGTTATGCTTTGCTAGTGAAATGTATATGTTTTCACCTTGTTGGTCTGGTCAGCTGATTTGCTTAAAAAAAAAAAAGTAAAAAAAAAAGGGGGGGGGGGTAGGCTTACTCTTCATACCACACCCTTTCATTTTATTTTCTGTGTGCATCATTCTCTATATTTGTTTACCCACCTATTTATTCATGAATTATATTACATGCTCATTTAGTTGCTTGGAGCTTATGTACTCATTTTTTAGATACATTTATATATTCACTCATTAAGCAAATAATGTAGAGTTCATTTATGTACATTTGGACTTATTTGTTTGTGTATACAGTGATAATTATTTCCAAAAAGTGAGAGGGTTAGATTCATATTGAAACATCGATTTCCAGATTTTCAGGGCTCACAAACATATTTAGGGGGTCACGCTTCACACTTTATAAATGTTAGAAAATGTACTGAAAACAACACACACACACACACACACACACACACACACACACACACACACACACACACACACACTCACACACAGGGAAAGAGAATAAGACAGAAATGGATAAGAGTAGAGGTGCTAATGACCAAGCCAATTAAACACTTCAGGTTATGCAAAGCATTTCTCAATTCAGATTCATGTTCCCTTGCTAATGAAGTGTTACGAACAATGCAAATAAATGGGAGCTCCTACATTATCAGGATTTGAACAGTGAAGCTTGAGATGGGGATGCCCTCTTCGATCATCATTACAGCTGTATCCATCAGAATTATCATGCAGCTGTATCCATCAGAATTATCATTACAGCTGTATTCATCACAATTATCCCTGCAGCTGTATCCATCAGAATTATCATTACAGCTGTATCCATCACAATTATCCCTGCAGCTGTATCCATCAGAATTATTATTACAGCTGTATCCATCACAATTATCCTTGCAGCTGTATCCATCAGAATTATCATTACAGCGGTATCTGTCAGAATTATCATTACAGCTGTATCCATCAGAATTATCATTATAGCTGTATCTGTCAGAAGTATTATTACAGCTGTATCTATCAGAATTATCATTACAGCTGTATCCATCAGAAATATCATTACAGCCGTATCCATCAGAATTATCCTTGCAGCTGTATCCATCAGAATTATCATTACAGCTGTATCCGTCAGAATTATCATTATAGCTGTATCCGTCAGAATTATCGTTACAGCTGTATCAGTCAGAATTATCATTGCAGCTGTATCCGTCACACTTACCATTGCACCTGTATCCATCAGAATTATCGTTACAGCTGTATCCATCAGAATTATCATTACAGCGGTATCCATCAGAATTATCATTGCAGTTGTATCCATCAGAATTATCATTGCAGTTGTGTCTGTCACACTTATCATTACAGCTGTATCCATCAGAATTATCATTGCGGCTGTATCCATTAGAATTTTTTTTTTTTTTTTTTTTTTGCGCTGTCCCAACCTCTGCGCCACCCTCAGAGGCAGTACACATATGCCGCTCATTCCGACACCCTGTCCACAGCCGCAGCCCGGTTGGCCCCGCTGCAGCCCCGGCACCACCAGCAATCCACAGGGAGCAGTCAGTGTCAAGTCGTCAAGAGGCAACCCACCGGAGGAGACACTGCACTGCTGCCGAGTCACTTCGGTGGTGTTCAGTGGCGCCTGTTCTGATCTAACATACGCAGGACACCACCTACTAAGCCCCCCTACTGATGACAATAATTGCTTAGTCGCAGAGCTGGCGTGAGTGAGCTCTCCCGGACGGTGCCACACATCCGTCCAAGAACAGCCCCCATGGACTCGCCAATACTGGTGACCCCCGAGCAGAACCAAACCAAGGCCACAGATGTGGAAAGGACATCAAAACTGAGGTCACCTTGAGAGCAGGGCATGAAGGGCCACAGAATTTGAGACATTTTTTTTAATGCTGATCGATGAGAATGAGGATGATTAAGATGATGCTGCGGATTTCCATTTCGGTCTGAGACTACATGACAGGGCTGTACTCTATGCTTCCTTTCATAATATATCCTGGCGTCAACCAGGCCTGAGAAATACAGGCACCTGCAGTGTTGGTCAGAAATTTGAGCAACACTGTCATAAACGCATCCATTAAGTGGATGAAACTCGACTGTGTGGTCCCAGTCTTCCCACTGAGCCCGCAGCAAACTAAAATCTGGGTAGGAGCCGATCAGGGCAGAAAAACCCACATGACTCTGATGGGATTCGAACCCAGGACCTCCCAGCCGGTAGTCAGCGACGCTAACCACTTCGCCACGGCGGCTGGTCTGTCAGAATTATCATTGCAGCTGTATCCATCAGAATTATCATGACAGCTGTATCCATCAGAATTATCATGACAGCTGTATCCGTCAGAATTATCATTACAGCTGTATCCATCAGTCTTATCATTGCAACTGTATCCATCAGAATTATCATTACAGCTGTATCCGTCACACTTATCATTGCAGCTGTATCCATCAGAAGTATCATTACAGCTGTATCCATCAGAATTATCATTACAGCTGTATCCATCAATCTTATCATTGCAACTGTGTCCATCAGAATTATCATTACAGCTGTATCCATCAGAATTATCATTACAGCTGTATCAGTCAGAAATTATCATTACAGCTGTATCAGTCAGAATTATCATTACAGCTGTATCCGTCAGAATTTCCATTATGTGAGCCATTTGCTGAAATATTCTATTGCTTGACCATACCCCAGTTGCCATGCAATGATCATTGGAAGCCTAGTGGGACAAAGAGGCATGTGATGAGTATTTGTGGAACCTTTGACAATACTGTGCAGTTTGGCCACTGTTGCACTGTGTGCAGCATGTTTGTCATTTCAGTCATCTGAGCCAGTCATGTTGCAAAGATCGCTCAACTTTTTTATTCCATTCGCTGCATTTTCACCAGCAAGCCACAGCTGAACTGTCAGTGTTGACTCTGAAAAGCTGCATTTCTTAGGGTTTGCGGTGCTTTTTGCATTACGCTCCTGTCGTAGGCTGGGCAGTCCGTTTTGGTGTTTGTTTTCAGCAGAGAAGAGTTCTCTGGCAGAAGTTGTTCATCAAGTCAGAAGGTTCTAAAATGTTGGGGACATTTAAGTTTGTGTCGACTCTGATCGTGGGGTGTCACATGAAAGTGCTTTTACATGACACGCTGCTCGAAGTTGTAAAGCGTGCAGGAGAAAACTCTTGGCATCATGTGAGATTTTAATGTTTTTTGTGACAAACTGGCCAGAATTTCAGTGCGTCAGATGGGAATTTTGTGCATAAGAGATGCTCTTTTTTGCGTAATAATTGCCTCTGGCACATGCGTTTGTGTTGTGTATTATGTGTGCTTTCAAGTGTCCATAAAGAATTGTGTGTGTTTCAGTCTGTCCAAGTATAGTCACCAGCATGAAAGGAACAAAAGATTACAATGGAGAGGAGCACTTGGCACGGCTGTTCAGAGCAAGTTACTTAGTTTTGAGAGGCAGGGGAGTTTACAGCTCGCCCACAGCTGCAGAGGCCAAGCTGTGAATGTAGGTCAGGGAAAGGGGTGTTTTCTGCAGGCCGCCCCCACCAGCCAGCTAACTGCACTGTACTCGACGAACTGAGTGTCATCTGTGGCATGGCCGGTCTGGCAGCAATGTGTTCGGCATTGTTGAGCGGCCATTATAAATGGGGCTGTCGGTTGGATATTAGTAGTTGTCATGAAAAATGTGATATATCTGCGCTCTGGAGATGACTGAATTGGCGAATTCCCGACAATTCTATTAATACCAAACTCGACAAGGTTTATTTTCCCATACATAACGTAGATATGGCATGAAAGCTTGTATGCAAGTGGTCAGGCAATATTAGAACAATGACAACACACACAAACTGGTGCAAAAATAACGTCATCACTTTCTTTCTGAGTATTTAATTTTCCCTAGTTAACTAGTACACAAGTTTGATACATGCCTCTGCTCGGACTACAGCAACAAAAAAGTTGGATCAGAAATGTGTAGGGCTTGTTTGTTTGCCCTTTCACTAAGTGTCTTGCACAGGACGGAAAAATAAAGCTGTGGGTGAAGTCTATTTTCTTTTACCTTTTAAAAAAAAAAAAAATAAAGGAACCAATGCACAAAACAGAGCTTTTCTCAAGTTCATTTCCCATGTTTACAGGAAGTACGCGCCAGCCATGGAGTTCCTGCGATGCCTCACATGCTTGGCCGCAGCGCAAGCCTATCAACCAATCAGCATGCAGCTTACGTTGCTGACGGGGATCTACGCCCTGTACTTCATGTCAGCTTTGTTCTGGGGCATTGTCACGCTCAGCCGATTCCGGCTGCGAGTGCACAAGAAAAAACAAAGTAGTGTTTGTCGTTGCTGTTGCAGTGCAGATGAGCCCAGGCGGTTGGAGCGTCCTAGCTCCCTGGGTATTATGACAGTGGGAAGACATAGCTTTAGTTCTCGTGTTGCTTGCTGGAACAAAGGACGGCGTAGAATGCTATACAGAGAAAAGAAAACATGAACAATGACAAAATGTGTGATGAAGCTGTTTTTTCCTTCCTAGGCTAATGTAGAGTGATTATCTTTAGAATGTAATTGCTCCTTGAAAGGGGGGGGGGGGGGGGGGGGCAGATTGATTTAGACTGTGTGCGTTTTTTCTTATTCTCTTACTAATTGAATTCCAGATCTTTCCCATGCTTTCTTCACACTTCCTTTTTTGGCAGTTATCGCTTTATTTCTTTGAAGGATTAATGTATCTGTTTATTTCATTATGTGTTTGTAAATAGCCTGTATTTGAATCGTGGGTGGAGCTTATGGTCAAATGGTCAGAGCTTTAGTCTGTGGAACAAATAATTGTCAGTTTGAACCACTGGCGGGGTCAAACTACTCGCAGGGTTGGATTTTCATTAGCTGAAAAACCTTTTCTGTCCACCCAGCTGTAAATGAGTACCTGATTCAGTTCAGGGAAGGTTAAAGGCAGAGGAAGAAGGAGGATGGGCACTGCCTGCCTTCCATCATGCTGTGCCCTTGTCGTGCTGAACCTCTGATAGTTCACGGCCTCTATGGCCAGTGGGCTGTGACCTTGACATGCTGAACCTGTGACAGTTAACGGCCTCTACGGCCTGTGGGCTGTGACCTTGACATGCTGAACCTCTGACAGTTCACGGTCTCTATGGCCAATGGGCTGTGACCTTGACATGCTGAACCTCTGACAGTTCACGGCCTCTACGGCCAGTGGGCTGTGACCTTGACATGCTGTGATCTTGACATGCAGAACCTCTGACAGTTCACGGCCTCTACGGCCAGTGGACTGTGACCTTGACATGCTGAACCTCTGACAGTTCACGGTCTCTACGGCCAGTGGGCTCTGACCTTGACATGCTGAACCTCTGACAGTTCACGGCCTCTACGGCCAGTGGGCTCTGACCTTGACATGCTGAACCTCTGACAGTTCACGGCCTCTATGGCCAGTGGGCTGTGACCTTGACATGCAGAACCTCTGATAGTTCACGGTCTCTCTACGGCCAGTGGGCTGTGACCTTGACATGCTGAACCTCTGACAGTTCACGGCCTCTACGGCCAGTGGGCTGTGACCTTGACATGCTGTGACCTTGACATGCTGAACCTCTGACAGTTCACAGCCTCTATGGCCAGTGGGCTGTGACCTTGACATGCTGAACTTCTGACAGTTCTCGGCCTCTACGGCCAGTTGGCTGTGACCTTGACATGCTGAACCTCTGACAGTTCATGGCCTCTGCGGCCAGTGGGCTATGCCCTTAACATGCTGAACCTCTGACAGTTCACAGCCTCTACGGCCAGTGGGCTGTGGGAACTGTCGCTTTTTTTTTTTTTTTTAAACTCAAATTTAGAAGCAGAGATTCTGATTCTTCTTGCCATCTGTAGATCAATAGGAGTGCTATTTTTATCATGTATTTCCCTTTTTCTGTGAAACTGGAGTATGAGGTTTTGTTATGATATAGTTTGCACTTACTTCCGGAGCATGACAAACTCTGAAACAATGCTTTTTGATTTCTACCTAATCTTGAATTCTTTTTAATTATGGTGATGATGATGATGATGATTGTATTCATTTCTGAATTAATGTTTTGTTTCAGATATTACACATGAGATATTACACCAAATCTGTGATATTATCTGTGGTCACAAGTCACAGAGTGAGAAAGGAGACACTTATTTTTTAAAAAAAAAAATGATAGAAGTATGGACACAGTCCATAATGATGATGACGATGATGTTGATAACTGATGGTGATATGTGCCGTGGAATGATTTCAGTACGATTTTGTTTTGATCAAACTGGGGCTTTGGTTTCTTTGCTGGCGTGTTTGGAATGAACTTTTGAATGAGACAAAAAGTGCGATGCTCAAATCTGTCTTCCATCCCTGTAATCTTTTTCACCCCTGACTCCCCTCGTCCTCCCCCCCCCCCCCCCACCTCCTCTCTCCCCCCGTCCCTCCCTTTTCATCACCTTTGTCTTTCACAACACAACCTGAGTATGAAAGGATCAAAGAAGCTGATTGTTCTAGACATGAAAATAAATATGTATGTAGATATATGTTGTTAATAAATATGTATGTAGATATATGTTGTTTGATTTACTTCGAAACGCTTGTTGAATTGTATTGGTGGTATCAAGTAGGTTTGTGACAGGTGTGCAATAAAAAAGATGGAATTGATTATTGCCCTTTAACTGTTCTGTTTTCTGCTTTTTTCTTTCTTTCCCTCTTCTCTTGTTCTTTTCCTTCCTTCCCTCTTTCTCTCATTCTTTCTTGCTCCCATTCCTTTCTCACTTTTTTTTTGTTTTTGGATATCACCTTTCCCTCTTTGTTATTTTCTTTCTTTCTGCCTGTCTGTCTTTCTCTCATTCTTTCTACCTGTGCCTTTTCCCCCCTTTTTTTTCTTTCGTTTTTTTTTTTTCCCTTTCCTTCTTTCTCTCATCATTCATTCTCTTTTGATTTTTTCCTTTACCTCTTTCTTTTTCTACTTCTTGGCTTTATTTCGTTTTTTTTTTTTTTCAAAATTAAAAAAAAATTAATTAAAAAAATTTTTTTTTTAAACATTACACATTGTTTTTGTACATGTTCACTCCATACTTCATGATCGTCTTTTTTACACTGTACATGGTTTTCATGCCATTTCACTTCAGTTTTAAACCTTCCCTGGGTGATTGGGTAGTTCAATTAATTTTAGTCTGTTTGTTTATGTTGTTGATTTTAGATTCCACAGAAGTTTGAATATCATTGTATATCATCTGGGAGTCATCAGATCAATGGACAAAAGTGTATAAGCAGAGAATTGTGCTTGGGTGTAGAAGGGATGGGGAGGGACAGAGAATGACAGGAAATGGCTGACTGGACTACGCAAGACGTGACAGACCGGTTTTTAGAGCAGAAGACTTGAAAAGAAAAAAGATTTTTTCCCCCCAGGGAAAATGAATATCGTAAAGGGATATTAAATCTTCAACTATTTGGTCGGGTTAACAAATGATTCATTATCTGAACATTTGGTTAGCATGTCCAATGGTCTGTTTTTCATTACGTAATTATTTAACGTCTTTATGATATTTTATACTTGTGTAATTTCTTTGTGATGTCATGACACGGTTATTTTTTGCACAGAGTGTACAAGGGAAAGAAATGAAATTGTTAAGATGCTAGAGTGTCCGTGTGTGTGTGTGTGTGTGTGTGTGTGTGTGTGTGTGTGATGCAACCGTGCAAGGAAACATATGAGAGAAAGAAAAAAAGAGGGAGAGAGAGAGGGAGGGAGGGAAGGAAGGAAGGAAGGGAGGGGGGCATAAAAAGGTGTGAAACGTGTTCAAATAACCGTCTGTTTAACAAAAACAATCCATTCTTAGGGGAAAGAAAAAGATGACGTGCACTAGAGCTCATGAATTCGTAAACACAAGAGAAAGAAGATAAAGAGTTTTGAAAGAAAAGAGAAAGAAGTGAAAACAGAGAAGAACTCCAAAAGTACACACAGAGCTAACAAAATGGACTGGCAGTTCCGCTGGAGATTCAGCTACGTGAAAAGAACCGGCTTTAAATGAGAATCAGCTTAGAAGAAAAGAGGAGTAAACTAGAAAGACTCAACCTGCAAAGTGCCAGTGTACAATTTCAGTGTGCAAGTGAACAATGAGAGACAACCAGAGAGCTACTTTAGAAAGATGCTTAGCTCAGAGACATTGAGTCTCTAAAGACGGATAGGATAAAAAAAAAGAAGAAGAAGAGCTAGGTCAGGAAGAGCTACCAAGAGAGAGACAGCATTTCTGAAAAAAAAAAAAATAGAAGTAGGCTGGAATGAGAGGCAGTTTAGAAAGAGGGAGCCTTGATAGGTAGCCGTGACAGAGCCGGCCTGTAAAGAGAGGTAGCCTTGATAGGTAGCCCCAACAGAGCCAGCCTGTAAAGAGAGGTAGCCTTGATAGGTAGCCCCAACAGAGCCAGCCTGTAAAGAGAGGTAGCCTTGATAGGTAGCCCCAACAGAGCCAGCCTGTAAAGAGAGGTAGCCTTGATGGGTAGCCCCAACAGAACCAGCCTGTAAAGAGAGGTAGCCTTGATAGGTAGCCCCAACAGAGCCGGCCTGTAAAGAGAGGTAGCCTTGATAGGTAGCCCCAACAGAGCCAGCCTGTAAAGAGAGGTAGCCTTGATGGGTAGCCCCAACAGAACCAGCCTGTAAAGAGAGGTAGCCCCAACAGAACCAGCCTGTAAAGAGAGGTAGCCTTGATAGGTAGCCGAGACATAGCCAGCCTGTAAAGAGAGGTAGCCTTGATAGGTAGCCCCAACAGAGCCAGCCTGTAAGAGAGGTAGCCTTGATAGGTAGCCCCAACAGAGCCAGCCTATAGAGAGTGGTAGCCTAGAAAACGAGGTTAGAAGGGTCGGGACAACTAGAAGAAGCTAAACCAGAGAAAAGGTTACAAAGAGCCAATCCAGAAAGATGGGCAGCCTTGAAGAGAACCAGCCCCAAAAGAGAGGTAATCTAAAAGAGGACCAGACGACCA
>JADBJO010001539.1:0-7500 GCA_016801955.1 Conus betulinus | reverse complement strand
GTACCGTTCAAATGAAGTTTTAGGTAAAGAGAAGCTGATCGGAGCTTTGCGGGCGGTAATAACCATAGATTTGGTTTTGGTTGGGTATATGACTATTGAGAAGGAACTACACCACTCTGACACCTCATTTAGATTTTCATGGAGAAGATGTTTTCTATTGTTTGTAGATTGCTGCCATTCATTTGGAGAGACGAATCAGCAGCAGATGAATCCGTCGTGACTTTCGCATCTCGTACGGGCAGTGGTAAATATTGTGGAAGATGCGGGAATAGTAAGGGGCCCAGCTCTGAACCTTGGGGAACACTATGTTTAACAAAGTCTCTAGAAGAGGTTTTGCCATTAACTATGATTAAGGAGCTCATAACTGGTTCTGCCGTTTAGGTATGATTGGAAAAATGAGACGTGTAGAGGAACGGTTCAAACAGACAGTTCCTTTAAAAGAACGGAAAAATCAACAAGATAAAATAGCTTGTTTGAAGCCAGAAAGCCATGAGCTACACATTCATGATAATGCTGTATGGCGGGAATGATTAGGTCTGAATCCAGATTGGAATCGTCGAAAGACTTTGTTTGTCTCCATGAACTAAGATACATGTGTGTTTATTCAGTTTGGGAGGGAGTCACATGGGTATTTTTAAACCGTTGAGGGAAGACATAAGTTTTAAATAATAGATTATATATGTATGCAGAATACTCAGCAGTGCACGGTAGAGCGAGTTTGCGCAGCAATGCGGGTGTGTTATCAGGACCCATGGACTGTTTATTCTTACACTGCGCTGTGAGGGTCCCCACTTCGTGTACAGAAGGGGGGGAAATATGGAGGAATTATTGGATCCATGTTTTTGTTTGCAAAACAATATTTGGTAAGTCAGACACGTACATTCATTGGATTCTCTGATTGTATGTGAGGCTGGAGTGGTGATGTCTGATGACGGCAAAAAGTGTGTGTTAAAAGAGTGCTGTTTGTTGCTGAATTTTGTGATACTGCACTTTTTTGTGCACAATAGCGTTTATTGCCCTCCAGATGGGTGCTATGGGTTTATTGCCCTCCAGATGGGTGCCGTGGGTTCATTGTCCTCCAGATGGGTGCTGTGGGTTCATTGCCCTCCAGATGGGTGCTGTGGGTTTATTGCCCTCCAGATGGGTGCTGTGGGTTCATTGCCCTCCAGATGGGTGCCGTGGGTTCATTGCCCTCCAGATGGGTGCCGTGGGGTTCATTGCCCTCCAGATGGGTGCTGTGGGTTCATTGCCCTCCAGATGGGTGCTGTGGGTTTATTGCGCTCCAGATGGGTGCTGTGGGTTTCGCATCTGTTATCATTTGACTGAGGTATTTTTGTTGTCGTTGCATTTTTCACCTTTCTTTGAAGGACATGTCTCGTTCTTGCCGTAAGTCTGACACAAGTTCATTTGGAGATGTTTGACTCTTTTTTTTGATGTAACGGTTCGTGTTTATTTATGACGGTAAGGAATGTGTGGTACCAGAATTATAGTGCTACTTTGACGTCAGAAATAATTATAAGTTTAAGTGAAGAAGGAAAAGGCTGAAATCTACGAGATATGCTGCATCCTGAAACTTTTTGAAAGAGGGGAATTAGATGGCCACGTGGCCTGTGGTTGTGGTTTTGGAAGCCTGAAGAATAACGTGCAGAGGAGTGGACAATGATCACTAATGCCTGAAAGTACCACTGAAACATCAAATAGTGCAGATTTGTTGTTTGTGTTTAGATGATCAGTAAGAGTCGCAGTTGTTTTCTTTTCGTTGGGACCTTTACTGATTGGGTGCTCGAAATGACAGTGCACTTGTCTAAGCTGGTTGCTGCTTTGTCATTTCAATACTAAAGTCACCTGATAACGGAATATTTAAATTTTAGTGAGAGATCTGGTCCATCATTTGCACGAAATTACCTTACCATTCGTGTGTGCAGGATGGGTTTCTGTTTGAATTTCCAGTTCACACCGGCGACGATTTGGAGTCTTTTTTTTTTTTTTTTTTTTTTTTTTCGGTCAAGATACCTTCAACAGTGGAAGTTTGAAGATCTTTTATGATACCGTCAACAGTGAGAGCTTCAAGATCGTTTCTGACACCTTCAACAGTGAGAGTTTGAAGATCGTTTCTGACACCGTCAGCAGTAGGAATTTGAAGATCGTTTCTGACACGTTCAATAGCGGGAATTTGAAGATCGTTTCGGATACTGTCAACAGTGGGAGTTTGAAGATCGTTTCTGACACCTTCAACAGTGGGAGTTTGAATATCGTTTCTGACACCTTCAATAGCGGGAATTTGAAGATCGTTTCGGATACTGTCAACAGTGGGAGTTTGAAGATCGTTCTGACACCTTCAACAGTGGGAGTTTGAATATCGTTTCTGACACCTTCAACAGCGGGAGTTTGAAGATCATCTCAGATACTGTCAACAGTGGGAGTTGGAAGATCGTTCTGACACCTTCAACAGTGGGAGTTTGAAGATCTTTTCTGCGGCGAACTTTGTTAGCAACTGACTGATGAATGTACACGGCAAGGCCAGTTATGGTGGGGCTGATTACTGAAGCGTTGTTCTATTTCGTTAACAGGAACGCTGATAAGATCATCTGTAATGCAAGACTTTAGTCTTGTTTCACTTACACCAAACACTTATACTGGATGGGGTGGTTGTTTCGGAAGTGATGGAATTTCATGGACCTTTGTAAGGAAATGATAAACATTGACATGTCCCACACTAAGGACAGCTGTCCTCAGTTCATGTCGCAGAGTGCTGGCAGTAACAGTGCGATTGCACAGAGCGAGGGCGTTCTTCTGTTGTGCCTGTGGCCTGGAAAAACGTTCCTGCAGCCCTCTGGATTACAGAGTGGCTCACTCCCAGTCGTCTTTCAACTCCTCGTGCCATGCCAGAGCGCGTCCGCGTTCCAGGGTGCAAAGTTTTGATCTCGGAGCATGCTTGTAGGAGCCCAGATTTTCGTGACTTTTATACCCATCCCTGGCTAGATAATGCCGACAAGTGTTAACATTAACCTGTACGTTCATGTGCGTCATGCGGTTTTTGTCCTCTAATCCTGCTTTCACAGCTAAAGCAGCGGGAAGTTGACACAAACATTCACGAATATCACTGATGTTCACAAGGCTTTCACTCGATGCATAAAGTGACTGTTAGTGAAAGCGTGATACAGGTGCTTTCATAGGTGGATTGGCTACACTTGTAACCTGGTCTACCGGTCCATATGTCATAACATTTTTTTTTTATACACGTGTCTTTCTTGCAGTGGTCGAAATCGACCTGTGGCCCTTGACTTGTTGTGACTAGTATATGTGTTGATATGATATATGCATGACAAGGACCGATTGTAAGACTAGGCTTCGGCCTGAAATCTTCGTCCTTGCGTATTAAAGATCAGTCTCTCTCTCTCTCTCTCTCTCTCTCTCTCTCTCTCTCTCTCTCTCTCTCTCTCTCTCTCTCTCTCTCTCTCTCTTACATGCCAGAAAATTATTCCTGAACGCTTTTATACTCTCCTCAATCAGTTTCTGTTCGACGCTAGGCTATTTGACTCGGCTGGCGCAAATTCAACGAAACCTTTAATCAGAATCTACAAACGTGCCCTTACAGCAGTTTTCCTGGAATCAAGGAGCTTCACAGAACTGGACAATATTCAAGCTGGAGTTCTTCCACTAAGGGATACATTTGCTGTCAATAAAGGAATGTTCACAAAGAAAAAAATTGCATCTAGATTGGCTCCGGAAGCCATTCAATCAAAATTCAGCACAAATTCTAGAAATTTAACAAAACTCCCGCCTCGAATACCAAGAACTGACAGATCTAAAACGAGACTTCGTTATTTTTGTCCTCTTCTCTGGAATTCGCTTCCACAAGAGCTGAAATGCTATTGAAGCTCAGAATCTTCCAGACGAAAATTGTTTACGTACTTTGCACACTCACGCGGGTAATGAAAATATGCAGGATATTTGATATTATCAATGCCCACCCAAAAACATGTTTATAATACATCATCAACAACTTACATTTCACTTACCTTCCCGAAGTGATTGTTTGCTGTATGTAAGTGTTACTGTTTCAAAATACACTGCTATGATCATTGATACGCTCTGCCAGTGCATGCAAATGCCAGTATATATAAAGTTCTGTACTCTCTCAAAGCATTGTAACCACACAAATACGTGTATTGTGTACTATTGATTTATTGATGCATTATCGCAGTCTTACATCAATCCGACGCAGTATCTTGCATAAAGTGTTGTGAAAAAAAAAAAAGGAAAATGTGATCATGACATCTCTCTCTCTCTCTCTCTCTCTCTCTCTCTCTCTCTCTCTCTCTCTCTCTCTCTCTCTCTCTCTCTCTCTCTCTCTCTCTCTCTCTCTCTCCATATCACTGCTGCTTTTGGTTTCACTTAATTGATCATCCTAGTCTTGGGCACTATATCAGTAGTAAAAAAGGAAAAGAGGAAGGGTTATGGTGGCATCCATCTCTCTCTCGCTCTAACACACACACACACACACACACCACACACACACACCACACACACACACACACACACACACATATACCACGCGCGCGCGCGCGCGCGCGCGCACGCACGCGCATGCCCGAACACATGCACGCACGCACCCTGGCACACACACACGCACATCTTGAGAAATAAGTGTTATGATTATTGATTTTATGAATGCATTGTCGCTATTTGACAACTGTTTCTAGAATTGTTTATTCTATTCATGCATTGTAATCACGTCATGAAAATGTGTGCAACATGTTGATATATATTGATGCATTTTTAATGTATAATTATAACCCTGACCATATAGTGTGTTAATTATCCAAAAATAGGTACTTAACAACCTCTCTCTCTCTCTCTCTCTCTCTCTCTCTCTCTCTCTCTCTCTCCTCTCTCTCTCTCTCTCGTGCGTATTGCTGTTATTGATGTATTGTTGCTTGTTGATTAAAATCCATGATTGTCGGTAGTGTATCAATACTGAAAAAAAAAAAAAAAGCACCTCTCTCTCTCTCTCTCTCTCTCTCTCTCTCTCTCCTTTGATAACTAATCTCTCTCTCTCTCTCTCTCTCGACTATTAACCGGAGGTCTCTCTCTCTCTCTCTCTCTCTCTCTCTCTCCTCTCTCTCTCTCTCTATATATATATATATGTGTGTGTTGTGTGTGTGTGTGTGTGTGTGTGTGTGGTGTGTGTGTGTGTGTGTTCGTGTTTTTTTTTTTTTTTCTTTTTCGGAAATCGATTCATTTATTCTTGATTGTTGTTTCAATGTCTTTTCTGTTTTTCTTCAAGTTCATCGTCAATGTTGATGGAGACGCAACATGTTTTTATGTATGTTTTCAAGACAAGTATGGATGTTTGTATGGTTTAGTAGCTAGTCATGCTTAGTTCGTTGCTAGTCACTTTTTTGTTCCTCATCGGGGCAAGGGCAGGATATAAACATGCAGATATTTGCTTATTTGTTACCCTTGGAAATGAAGATTATCAATCAATCAGTTAATCTCTCTCTCTCTCTCTCTCTCTCTCTGTGTGCATGTGTGTGTGTGTGTGTGTGTGTTGTGTGTGTTGTGTGTGTGTGAGAGAGAGAGAGAGAGAGAGAGAGAGAGAGAGAGGGGAGTGAGAGAGTGGCGCTTGCGCGCGCGCGCGCGCGCGCGCGCGCGTGTGTGTGTGTGTGTGCGCGCGCGCGCGTATGCGTGTGTGTGTGTGTGTGTGTGTGTGCGCGCGCGCTCAAACATTTTAGTGAAGCGAGCATTTGAAAGTGAGCATTTTGAAAGTGAGCATTTTGAACTTAAGTTAGACATGACCATGGAACACCGTACTAAGCGCTGACCTCGATGCGAAAGACTGCGACTCTTGCAACAGTGGCTAATGTCGCGCACGCGTTCTCTTTCTTCTTCCGAGGCACTACCCGCCCGTGAATTAAATGCACGTGAGTTTATGGTTTCACGTCGTCATCTGGCATTCTGTCGATGTGAGCACGCCCAGCCCCACCATCTCTCTCTCTCTCTCTCTCTCTCTCTCACTCTGCATATCAGTCCGACGTAGTTGGTGCGAGTGGGTCTTCCAGCTGCTTGTTGCAATGTATAGCAACCAGGTCGAAGTCGGTGAGTTTTTAGTTAAGGACCGTATTACGTTTTTTTGTTTGTTTTGTTTTAATACAGTATAAATAAAATGTAGCTAACAGGACATGTCTTCTTCGACTTTTCTTTTTTTTTTTTCTTCTGTTTTTTCTGTTTTTTTTGTGTGTTGTTGCACGTGCAGTTAAAGAGAAGCCCTTGTACACCCATCCTACGCTTGTTTTCCATCGAATAGCGAGGGCAGGTGGTCGCAGAAAAAAAAAATATGGAGAAAGCACAGACATGTTAAGGGACCATTTCTTTCAGTCCTTTCAGAGATTTCATTCGATTGGCTTCAATATTCCAACGGCAAGAAGCACAAAACACACTTTCCAACCAACAACACCAACAAGGCCATCATGCCTTCCTGATGAAGTCCAACAGCCAACAAACTGTAGTGACGCACGGATTCTGTGCACATAGGCGAGCTCAGCGGAAGTGCGCCTCATGTGAGAAGTGTTCACTGACAGTCAGGTAAACAAGCAGACGAACTCCGGCAGTAACGACACGTGGGCTCGACGAGGGCGGACCGGCTTAAAAAAATGTTGTTTTTTTTGTGTACGTGCAGCTAAAGAGAAGCCATTGTACACCCACCCTACGCTTGTTTCCATCGAATAGTGAGGGTAGCAGGTTGGTCGCAGAAAAAACGTCGAGAAAAAAACAGACGTGTTAAGGGACCATTTCATTCAGCGTTTTCAGAGATTTCAGTCCACTGGCTTCAATATTCCAACGGCAAGAAGCACCAAACACACTTTCCAACCAACGCATCAACAAGGTCGTCATGCCTTCTCGATGAAGTCTAACAGCCAAAACCTGGACACCCACTGCCTTCCCCTTCACAATGAGCTCATCATCATCAAGGTACTTTAATTTTTTTTTTTTTTTTTTTGGGGGGGGGGGGGGGGGGGGGGGGGGAGGACTGGACGTATGTACGTGTATGTGGGAGGGGGTTAGGTCCGATGGGTGGGGACGCTCCGTATCCCCACCTCATTGTCGGGTGTGTGTGTGTGTTGTGTGTGTGTGTGTGTGTGTGTTTCTTGAGGGGAAGACGGCGGGGGAAGAGGAAGGGGGAGAGGTCTGTTCATGTTGTGCCATGTCATTTTGGAAATTTACGTCGACTTTGAGATGATCAGGACAAATCAGTACGTTTATCAACTAGGGTGAAGTTTGTCCACCAGAAGGAAGGTTTCGCTCACAAGAATCTTCTCTCTCCTTAGCTAGGGCTAGCAGGATTGAAGAGTAGGCCTACTTTCCACCCCTTTCAGTCCACCATCTTGTCTTCCCAACCTCGCTCTGCCTCCGCGTTAAGTGCAGATGTTGAATATTCATTACTGGTTCATTTGTGTTATTATGAATAGTATTTTTTTTTTTTCCACTGTTGATGTT
>JADBJO010001538.1:390000-415019 GCA_016801955.1 Conus betulinus | reverse complement strand
ACCAGAAACTATCAACAACACACAGGAAGAAACATACACCACCACAGAAGCTCCCCAATCACCACAGGAACATTAACCACCACTGAAGCACCAACCACCACAGAAACACCAACCACCCCACAGATGCATCAACGACCACAGAAGCAGCACCAACCACCACAACAGAAACATCACCAATCACCACAGGAACATTAACCACCACTGAAGCACGAACCACACCACAGGAACATCAACCACCACAGAAGCAACAACAACCCCACAGAAACACCAACCACCACAGAAAGAAACGCCAACCACCATAGAAAACAGCAACAAGCCGACAGAAGCAACAACCATCACAGAATCCACCAACAACCATGACAGAAAAACACCGCCAACCACCAAAGAAGCATCAACCACTACCACAGCAACACCAACAACCACCTCCGAAGCATCAACAACCACCACAGAAGCACCAACAACCACAACAGTAAACACCAGCCACCAGAGAGCACACCAACAACCAAACACGGAAGCACCAGCTACCACAACAGAAAACAAGAACAACCACCACAGAAGCATCAACCACCACCACAGCAACACCACACACAATTACCACAGAAACACCACCAACAACCCGCCACAGAAGCACCGACAACGACTACAGGAAGGCCAGCCACCTCTAAAGAAACATCACAACCGGCACAGGGACATCAGTAACCACCACTGTGGCAACTGAAACAACTTTGTCGTCGATAACAGTAACAACCCCCGTGAGAATGTCATCGTCTGTCACAGGTAAGTGGTAGACTGTGTTACTATGTTGCTTGGTGTGGGCATACTGAGTCACTTTTCCTTTTATTCATCACAAACACATTCAATAGTTCCAATGCCCGCGACCACACCCCTCCCCCTGTCATTTAACTACGGTATGCACTTGATAATTCAGTTCTTTTTCTCTTCTCCCATCTTATCCTTGTCAAGGAAGGGTTGCAGGATATTACAGTCTTTCCCATTCACCCTTTCTCTTTCTGTTTTCCCCCTCTCTCTTTCCTTTTTTATGAGCAATATCCCAAAGTTAGACAAAATCAACATGCTCATCATCTCTTCTACCCACTCGCTTATTCTTTCTCTCTCTATCTGCCTCTGTCTCTCTCCCATAGCCCCCCCCCTCCCCTCCCCCCTCCCCTCCCGTGCACTTCTTGTGCACTTCTTGAATGAAAAAAAAATTTACCCCAGAATCGAAAAAAAAATATCATCGTAATCATTATGATTGTCATCTTCATCATGTACATTTGTATATCGACAAAGCCCAAAGCGCTTTAAATTCTTATGAAGAGAGAGAATGGAAGGAGATGAAACAAATATATACTAGAAGATAATTGGACAAATCATAACAGGAATGAAAAAAACACTGACAACATATTAGAGACTATGTTAACAAAACCCCACATGCATGGAATGGGTGGAATGCTGTCATGTACCAGCCAAGATTGTGCAGAAAGTTAAACAGTTAATAGGATGGTTCATGCTTTGTGAAACAATGAGACGTGTGTGTGTGTGCGCGTGCGTGCGTGCGTGCGTGCTGTGTGTGTGTGTGTGTGTGTGTGTGTGTGTGTGTGTGTGTGTGTGTGTGTGTGGTCAGTCTCTCTCTCTCTCTCTCTCTCTCTCTCTGTCTCCTTCACTGTGCGCGCGCGCGTGCGCGCGTGTGTGTGTGAGTGCGCGCGCGCGCGCGCGCGTGTGTGTATGTGTGTGTGTGTGTGTGTATGTGTGTGTGTGTGTGTGTGTGTGTGTGTGTGTGTGTGTGTGTGTGCGTGTGCGCGCGCGCGCGCGCGACCACGCATCTATTTGTCTGTCCGAATCAGAAATTGTCTGAGGCAGCCAAGTCATCAGTCACTTTTTTGTATTCTGTACGTTGTCAGACCTGCATGTCTTGTTTGTAAGACATTGGGATAGAATCGCATCACGTGTATATCCCGTCATGGGTTTGCCGATCATCTGGTGATCATCCCTTCCGCAGTCCTCCAGCTTTCAATCATTATTGAGTTGGCTCCATTTCAAATTGTGTACTTTAATGCCAGGAGAAGAGTATGAAACAACGAATCACAGAGTATGCAAATGTTTGTTGTGAACGCAGTGTCATCGATTTATTTAAGGCGTGAAAGCAGACAGTTTTATGAAGAGCTTACAACAGACTGGACATCTGCTGTTCCTGTTCATACGCTTAAAAGCAACGGACATGTGCACCGGTTTCCCTGGAACTTGAACATCTGTGGTCCTGCATCGTGGTGCTCAGTAAAAGCGTGAACTGTGAAGTGAATGTAACTAACCCAGATGTACAGCTCTAACATAGATGTTGTGATCAACTTCTGCACCACGTGTTCTGTCCTTCTGCTGTGCACAGCCAGCACTGGTTTCGGGATCTGTATGACTTACATAAGTTATGAAAGAGATGTGTGACTCACACAGCCTTGGGCTTCAAGTATTATTGTGAATGTTGTGATCCTCTGCGTGGAAGAGTTTGCCTTTGTGTGCCACACTGAAAACCCTTAAAAACAAAATTCATTCAGCCGATCGTTGTATACTTTCTTTTACACTTCGCAAAATATTTGTCTGGGGCAGAGGACAGTGAAACGTCACCAACGTAAACCACAGTTTCACTGGGTACATCAACACCTGAGACCCGAGAAACAACCACAAGTCAGACACCAACGGAACATGAAACATTTACCAGCTCAGAGACAACATCAATAACAGATGGAGGGGGATTTGTTACCCAGGTCTCGAAATCTTCAGATGCCATGGATACCATAACAATGCCTGCAACAGACTTCACATTTAGGCCAACATCAGTTTCGAAACAGACTGATTTTGCATCTTCCACGACTTCTTTTAATGGCGCCACATCAGCATCTGCAGGATTGTCTACCGATGTCCTTACAACCAGCGAGACACCAGTGTCCGAAGTGACGATGATTACATCTGAATCTGAGAGTTCTTCCGAATTTTCAACAAAACATAATCCAGAAGTCAGCAGTCTACACACACAGAGATAAAACACAACTACAGAAATACCCACAACGTCCACACAGCAGCAACCAGTAACAACCACTACGATGTTACCAACAAATACTAATACACAGTTATCAACAAACACCACTACAGAGCTACCAACTACTACCACCACACAGCACCTATCAACCACGACAACTACTTCAGGGACACCACCAACAATCCCAGGGACACCATCAACCACCGCAGAGATACTAAAAACCACCACACGAACACCACCACCAGCAACAACAGGAACACAAACAACCACCACAGGGACACTAACAACCAACTCAGGGACCCCAACAACAATCACAGGGACGCCAACATCCATCACAGAGACAGCATCAACAACCACAGGGTCACCGACACCTATCATAGGGACATCAAAAACTACCACAGGGACACCAACAACTACCACAGGGACACCAACGGCTACCACAGAGACACCAACGGCTACCACAGGGGACAACGGCTACCACAGGAACACCAACAGCTACCACAGGGACACCAACAACTACAAGAGGGACAACAACAACTACCACAAAGACGCCATCAACTACCACAGAGACACCAGCAACTACCACAGAGGCACTAACAGCTACAACAGAAACACCAACAACTACTACAGGGACTCGGAAAACTACCACAGAAACACCAACGTCTAGCACAGGGACACTACCAGCCACCACAGGGACACCAACGACCACCACAGGGACATCACCAACCACCACAGGGAAACTAACAACTACCACAGGGACACAGACAACCACCTTAGGGATACCAACATCTGCCACATGGACACCATCACCACCACCAACGACAACAGGGACACCAACAACTACGAGAGGGACACAAACAGTTACTGAAGGGACACCTATAACTACCACAAAGACACAAATGATTATCACAGAGACACCAGACAACTACACAGAGACACTGACAACTACCACAGAGGGCACCAACAACTACCACAGAGACACCAACAACTACCACAGAGACACCGACAACTACCACAGAGACACCAACAACTACAACAGAGACACCGACAACTACCACAGAGACACCAACAATTACTGAAGAATCACCTATTACTACCACAGAGACACAAATGATTATCACAGAGACACTGAAGACTACTACAGAGACACCAACAACTACAACAGAGACACCGACAACTTCCACAGAGACGCCAACAACTACCACAGAGACACTGACAACTTCCACAGAGACACCAACAACTACAACAGGAACACCAAACAAGTACCACAGAGACACGGGACAACTTCCACAGAGACACCGACAACTTCCACAGAGACACTGACAACTACAACAGAGACACCAACAACTACCACAGAGACACCAAACAACTACCACAAGGACACCAACAACTACCACGGAGACACCGACAACTTCCACAGAGACGCCAACAACTACCACAGAGATACCGACAACTACCACAGAGATGCCAACAACTCCACAGAGACACCGACAACTACCACAGAGACACCGACAACTACACAGAGACACCGACAAACTACCACAGAGTAACCAACAAGTACCACAGAAACACCAACAACTACCACAGAGACACTGACAACTTCCACAGAGACACAAACAACTACCCACAGAGACACCGACAACTTCCACAGAGACACAAACAAACTGCTACAGAGACACAAACAACTACCACAGAGATACTGACAACTTCCACAGAGACACAAACAACTACTTCAGAGACACCAACAACTACCACAGAGACACCCAGAACTACCACAGAGACACCAGCAACTACCACAGAGACACCATCAACTACCACAGAGAGACACCGACAACTACCACAGAGACGCCAACAACTACTACAGAGACACCAACATCTACCACAGAGACGCCAACAGCTACCACAGAGACACCAGCAACTACCACAGTTCTTCTTCTTCTTCTTCGTTCGCCTCACAGCGTCAGCCCAGCCTCGTTGATAAATGTAGCCGTTTTCTCCAGGTCTTGTCGGCAGCCGTGGAGCTTCGTGTGCAGCGGAGTCGGCATTGGCCACACGGTTTCTCTCAGTCCCTTGAGAAGGGGACAGGTCTGTAGGACGTGTTCTGGTGTTTGGTCTTCAAGACCACAGGAGCAGGAGGGGGGAAGGCGCCAGCTTTCAGCTTCCTATGCAGGTGGCCATTGAGTCGGCAGTGGCCAGTTCTGAGTCTCATAATGACCACCTGCTCCTGTCTCTCCAGAAGATGGAAGGCATCCCTTGTGGGTTGTGTGGTCGCATCAGAGCCTTCACAAGGGTCTTCTTCTCTGCGAAGCTGACGCTGTTGTCTGGTTGTCTTCCTCTGGCTCCGGTTTTGGCGAGCTGATCGGCTGCCTCGTTCCCTGGGACTCTGCAGTGGGCAGGCACCCATTGCAGGACTACTCGTCTACTTTTGGCGAGTTCCTGGAGTTTCTCCATTAGACGAGACGAGGAAGTTTGTCTCCTGCAAGGGCCTCCAGGACGGACAGCGCGTCAGAGAGGAAGACAACTTGGGTGCAGTCGCTCTGTGATTCATGAATCATGGAGGCTGCCTGCATGAGGGCCTGAACTTCTGCAGCATAATTGGAGCAGTGTTTCCCAGTTGGTATCCCTGCTGTGGTGGTGTGTCCCTCAGGTGATTGATGAATACGCCCGCTCCTCCATCAGACACTGCGTTGGTTGCTGAGCCGTCGGTGTACGCATGTATCCAGGATTCTTCAGGGTACTTCTCAGCAATCATGGCAAGTGTGAGAGTGCGTTTGACGATGTCATCCTGAGAGTCTCCTGAGGCAACCTGTGGAACTGTTGTGGAGATGTGAAGATTTGTGAAGTCTTCATTCCAGGGCTGTGGCAGATCAGAGGGGTCCAGTGGGTTGGCAGGTGGCAAGCCATTTTGATGCTCCCTGGCAAGACTCTTGCTTTCATGGATGATGAAGCTACTGCGTTTGAGACGATTCTTGGTCAGGTTCTGCATCCTCTTGTTCATCGGATGTTGAGGCAGGCACTTGAATTTCTCTGCCTGAACCATGGTCTTTGCGTCTCTCCTCTGGTGAAGGGGCTGTATGGCAGTAACCTCCTCCATGGCTTTGATTGGTGTAGATCGCATGGACCCGGTGATGATCCTGAGGGCTTGATTTTGGACCCTATCCAGGGATTGCTGGTGGGTCTTCGCTGCTGTTGACCAAGCTGTTGAGCCATACTCAAGATCAAGATGGGGCCTGACTGCTCCCTGGTAGACGCGCTTGAGTATTTGTTCGTTTGCTCCCCAGCTGGTTCCGGCTAGCTTCCGCAGAATGGCAAGCTTTCGTCTGGCCTTTGCTTCAGCTGCTCTGGATGTGTGGTCGCCAGGTTTGCTTCTTGTGTCCAAAGGTGACACCAAAGATAGGTTGCCTCCTCTTCGTGTTTCAGGGCTGTGTCTCCAAGTTTGATGGGCCCAGCCTTTTGCTTTGTTAACAAGGTGAAGAGTGTTGTGGAAGATTTCTCCTTGTTGATTGCCACACACCAATTATCTGCCCATGCCGCCAGCTTGTCAGCCGCTTGTTGCATTCTGTATGTGGCAGTAGTGGCATGCTCTTCCTGGCACCCACAGCACCAGGTCATCTGCATAAAGTGCAGCATGGATACCTTTGGGAAGTTCTGGATGAGGTCATTAATGAAGACCAAGAAGAGTGTAGGCGAGAGGACGCCGCCTCCTGTGGGACTCCATGTCGCAGCAGTACTTTTTTGCCTTTTCGTCCGTTGACTGTGACTCTTGCTCTGCGGTTGTGGAGGTAGGATCTGATCCAGTGCAGCATGTTGCCAGCGACTCCACATCTATGCAGTTTCACGAGGAGGCCATCAGTCCAGACTTTGTCAAAGGCCTTTTGTAGATCGATCCAGTGGCAAAGACAAGCTTTTGCTCCTGGAACGCATCCTCGATTTCTTGCGAGAGGTAGGTGGTCTGGTCTTCTGTGCTGCGAAACTGTCTGAAGCCTGCCTGTTCAGGAGCTAGGATGTTTTCAGTCTCGAGAGATACCAAAGCAGGCGCTGGTTGACCATCCTCTCTCTAGGGTCTTGATGACGCAGCAAGTGAGGCTGATGATTGGCCTGTAACTGGCAGCCTTCTTCTTGTCCTTGCCTTTTTTGAGGACAGGGATCATGATGGCTTCTCTCCAAACTTGTGCCAAGTCTCCAGTTTCCCAGCTCAGGTTGAAGACCTCTAGAAGTTTGAGGGGTGGCTGTGCTGCCAAGGTGCTTCAGCATCTCGTTAGTGATCCCATCTGGCCCTGGGGATTTCCGAGTTTTCAGCTTCCTCAGAGAGCTGTCTGGAGCTCATGGAGAGTAAGGGGGCTGCTTCATGGGTTTCACGTGGTGTCTTGTCGTCTCTCTCTCTCTGTTCTCTTCTTGCTTCTCTTTGCTGAGGAGTGCTGACAGGTATAGTGCTCTCGCTTGCGTAGATATCAGCAAAGCGGTTAGCTGCGCATCTCCCTGTCAGCATCTCTCCATTCTCTTCCAGTGTGTGTGATGTTTCTGGCCTTTGCTGTCCTCATCGTTGAGTTGGCCTACAACTCTCCACAGTTTTGAGCCACCTTTCTCAAGGTTCAGGCTGCTGTCTTCTCTCTCCAGCTTTTGCGCCTGGCCTGGATCTTTGCCTTGAGGAATTTGGCTTTTGTCTGCTGCAGTCGCAGGTGGTTCTCGTCCGATGGGTTGTTTTCTGCATCTTGTCTGGCCTCTGTCATCTCGTCCTGTAGCTCTTGAAGCTGGTTGCTCCAGTAGGGTTTGTACTCTTTCTGAGCACCACGTGGAATGGGTCTCTTTGGCAGCCTGCAAGATGCTGGCGTTCAGGACTCTGACAACATTGTTTATGTCTCTGCCTTGGACTTGAAGGTCCTTGGTGAGAACGTTGGTGCTGTGACTGAAAAGCCTCCATTTTGCCTTCTTGTAGTTCCAGCGTGCGGGCACTGGGCGACTGGCTGTGCTTTTGTTGATCTTCAGGAACACTGGCCTGTGATCGCTACCTCCTAGCTGCTCTCCCACTTCCCTGGTGATGTCCTGGTGTACATCTTCAGTGCAGAGAGCAAGGTCTGGGGTGGAGGTAGTGCGCCATCGTCTGGAGTAGAAGGTTGGAGTGTCACTTGGGGAGTTGATCAGGACGAGATGATGTTCGTCTTGCCAGTCTTCCACTTCTTCTCCTCGGCGATCCATCTGGCTGTAACCCCAGCTCTGGGAGTGACTGTTGAAATCACCTACTGCGATAAAGCTCGAGCCTGGGACGTTGATGGTGTCGAGTGACAGTGGATGGTTGTCAGGGCAGTAGAAGTTCAGGATGTGCACTCTGTGTCATTCAGTTTGGCCCGAATCATCAGGTACTCAGCACCCTCCATGTGGACTGCTGTTTCGCTGGCATCGATGTTGTTCCGGACAAGTGTCGGGATTCCGCCCTTGCTTCTGTCAGCTCTGTCCCATCTAAATGGTTGGTAGCCTCGGATTTTGAATGCCTTTCCCGTTTTCAGGTGGGTTTCTTGAATGCAGCAGACGTTGATGTTTTCCTCGTGCAGGATGTGTTCAAGCTCCGTCTTTTTTATTCATGACTCCTTCTGCATTCCAATGATTCACCTTGAAAGGTTGTTGCTTCTTGGATGTTGTTGTTGAAGTGCTGCCAGTCGCTGTCCTCTGCCGCCCCTGGCGTGACAAGGCGGACGAGAGGGACCTCCAGTCGCTGTGGGTGGACTCCGTTGAGGCTCGGAGCCCGGCGCTGCCCCATCCTGGAGGGACCTCAATGGGCGAGCGCCATTCTCATCTCAGCTGGCTGACATTGTCATATGGCGATGATGCGTGGTGTCGTGGTTTATTAGAGTGCGCCGTGCAGCCCAACACCTCCGTCTTCAGCACTCGAGGTTTCTGTAGGGGTTACCCCGCCCTTAGCTCATGGTCCAAAGTCCTGCCCTGTGAGCACAGGGGGGATTGTTTCTCCGAGGGTCCCACCCCGTAGCTAAAGGTTTTAAAGCGCCTCATGATCGCGTGATGAACCCGTCATGGGACATATGGGGTATTTCTTGAGTGCAGCAGTGCCACCTGCTGCCCCACCCCGTCCTGCTGGGAGCACCGCCAGTTGGTCCGGGACTGCTAATTCGACCAGGCGGGCCTGACTTATATCGCAGCTAACCCTCATATCTGAGGGCCGTTCCCCTATGCGCCACCCGGGGACCCCGCCGGGTTGGGGATAGTCGCCCCGCCACTGAATTGGAAGTAGCCTGTCCCCGGAACTACCACAGTGACACTGACAACTACCACAGAGACACCAACAACACCACAGAGACACCACCAACAGCAGCCAGAGAGACACCAACAACCATGACAGGAACACCGATAACTACCACAGAAATACAAACAACTACCACGGACACACCAAAGACTACCGCAGGGACACCAGTGACTACAACAGGGACACAAACATCTACCACAGAGACACCAGTAACTACCACAGAGACACCATCAACAACTAAAGAGACACGAACAACTACCACACACAGATATTAACAAGGCCCGAAGAGACACCAACAAACCATAACGGGGAGACCAACAACTACTACAGTCACACAAACAACTGCCAGATGGATATCACCAACTACTACAGAGATACTAACAACTACCATAGAGACACTAACAACTACTACAGAAACAGCAGCAACTACCACAGAGAAACCAACAACTACCACAGGGACACCAACAACTACTACAGAGGCACGAACAGCTACCACAGGAACATCAACACGTACCACAGATACACCAACAACTACCACAGGGACACTAACAAGTACCACACAGACACCGACAACTACCACAGCGACACCAATAACTACCACACAGACACTAACAACTACACTGGCAACTACCACACAGACACTGATGACTACCACAGAGACTGCGACAACTACCACAGGAACACCAACAACTACCACAGAGACACCGACAACTACCACAGAGACACCGACAACTACCACAGGGACACCGACAACTACCACACAGACACCGACGACTACCACAGGGACACCACCAAATACTATAGGGACTCCAAAAACTACCACAGAAACATCGAAAACTACCACAGGCGCACCGGCAACCACTACAAAGACACCACCAAGTACCACAGGGGCACCAACAACTACCACAGGTGCATCAACTACCACCACAGAACCACCATTAACCACCACAGAAGCACCACCACAGCCACAACAGAAGCACCATCAACCACAATAGCTACACCATCAACCACTGCAGAAGCACTAATCACCACAACAGAGACACAAACAACTACCAGAGGTACACCAACAACTACCACAGGGACACCAACGACCATCACAGGGACACCAACAACCACCACAGGTACACTAACAACTACCACAGAGACACTAACAAGTACTACACAGACACCGACAACTACCACACGGACACCAATACTACCACACAGACACTAACAACTACACCGACAACTACCACAAAGACACCGATGACTACCACAGGGACACCAACAACTACCACACAGACACCGACAACTACCACAGGGACACCACCAACTACCATGGGGACACCAAAAAAACTACCACAGAGACATCGATAAAGTACCACATGTGCACCGGCAACCACTACAAAGACACCACCAAGTACCACAGGGGCACCAACAACTACCACAGGTGCATCAACTACCACCACAGAACCACCATTAACCACCACAGAAGCATCAACAGCCACAACAGAAGCATCATCAACCACAATAGCTACACCATCAACCACCGCAGAAGCACTAATCACCACAACAGAGACACAAACAACTACCAGAGGTACACCAACAAACTACCATAGGGACACCAACAATTACCTCAGGGACACCAAAGACCACCACAGGGACACCAACAACCACCACAGGGACACCAACAACCACCACAGGTACACCAACAACTACCACAGGGACATCAACAACGACCAAAGAGACACCAACAACTACAACAGGTGCAACAACAACTACCACAGGGACACCAACAACCATCACAGTGACACCAATACCCACCACAGGGACACCAACAACTACCACAGGGACACCAACAACCACCACAGATACACTAACAACTACCACAGGGACATCAACAACTACCAAACAGACACCAACATCTACAACAGGTATAGCAACAACTGCCACAGAAACACCAACATCTACAACAGGTGCAACAACAACTACCACAGTGACACCAACAACTACCATAGGGACACCAACTACCAAAAAAACACCAACAACTACAACAGGTGCAAACAACAATTACCGCAGGGACACCAACAACTACAACAGGTGCAACAACAACTACAACAGAGACACCAGCAACTACCAAAGAGACACCAACAACTACAACAGGTGCAACAACAACTACCACGGGGACATCAACAACTACCATAGGTGCAACAATAACTGCCACAGGGACACCCACAACTACCATAGAGATACCAACAAGTACAACAGGTGCAACAACAACTGCCACAGGGCCACCAACAACTACCACAGGGACACCAACGACTACAATAGGTGCAACAACAACTGCCACAGGGACACTAACAACTACCATAGGGACACCAACAACTACCATAGGGACACCAACAACTGCCACAGGGACACCAACGACTGCAACAGGTGCAACAACAACTACCACAAGGGCACCAAAAAACACCACTACAGGGGCAGCAGCAACAACCACTACGGACACACATCAGCAACTACCACAGAGACACCAAGAGCTACGACAGGGACACCAACAACTACCATAGGGACACCAACAACTACCAAAGATACACCAACGACTACCACAGGTGCAACAACAACTATAACAGAGACACCAACTACCATAGAGACACCAACAACTATAACAGGTGCAACAACAACTACTACAGGGGCACCAACAACCACAACAGGTGTAACAACAACTACCACAGGGGCACCAACAACCACGACAGGTGCAAGAACAACTACCACTGGGTCTTCAACAACTACAACAGGTGCAACACCAACTACCACAGGGACACCAACAACTACCAAAGAGACACCAACAACTACAACAGATGCAACAACAACTACCACAGGGGCACCAACAACCACAACAGATGCAACATCAACTACCTCAGGGACACCAACAACTACAAAAAAAACTACCACATGGGCACCAACAACCCCAACAGGTGCAACAACAACTACTACCGGGGCTCCAACAACTACAATAGGTGCAACAACAACCACCATAGGGGCACCAACAACCACCACAGTGGCACTAACAACCACCACAGGGGCACCAACCACCACCACAGAAGCACTAACAACCACCACAGGGACACCAACAACCACCACAGAGGCACTAACAACCACCACAGGGACACCAACAACCACCACAGAGTCACTAACAACCACCACAGAGACTGAAACAGCCATCACAGGGATACAAATATCTACCATAGAGACACCTACAACTACTACAGAAAGACCAACAACAGGGACACCAAGAACTACGACAGGAATACCGACAACTACCACAGAGACAGAAACAACCACTGCTTACATGCCAACAACCACCAGAGAGACACCAACAACCACCACAGAGACAGAAACAAACTATCACAGGGATACAAACAACTACTACAGGGACACCAACAACTACCATAGGGACACCAACAACCAACACAGGAATACAAACAACTACCACGGGGACACTAACAATTACCACAGAGACACCAATAACTAGCGCAGGGACATTAACAACCACCACAGGGACACAAACAACTACCACAGGGACACCAACAACCACTACAGGGACACCAACAGCTACCACAGGGACACCAACAACTAACACAGGGACACCGGCAACCATCGCAGGGACACCAACAACTACCACAGGGACACCATCAACCATCACAGGAACACCAACAACTACCACAGGAACACCAACAGCTACCACAGGGACACCAACAACTAACACAGGGGCACCAGCAACCATTACAGGGACATCAACAACTACCACAGGGACACCATCAACCATCACAGGAACACCAACAACTACCACAGGGACACCAGCAACCATCACAGGGACATCAACAACTACCACAGCGACACCAACAACCATCACAGGGACATCAACAATTACCACAAGGACACCAGCAACCATCACAGGGGACATCAACAACTACCACAGGGACACCAACAACCATCACAGAGACACACCACCAACTACCACAGGAATACCAACAACTACCTCAGAGACACCAACAAGTACCACAGGGACACCAACAACTACCAACTACCCAGAGACACGAACAACTACCACAGGAATACAAACAACTACCACAGAGAGACACCAACAACTATCACAGAGACACCAACAACTACCACAGGAATACAAACAACTACCATGGGGACACCAACAACTACCACAGGAATACAAACAACTGCCACGGGGACACCAACACCCACCACAGAGACACCAACAACTACCACAGGACTACAAACAAGTACCACAAAGTCATCAACAACTACCGCAGAGACACCAACAACTACCACGGAGACAACAACTACAACAGGAACACCAACAACTACCACACAGAGACACCAACAACTCCCATGGGGACACCAACAACTTCCACAGAGACACCAACAACTTCCACAGAGACACCAACAACTACCACGGAGACACCAACAACTACCGAAGAGACACCAACAACTACAAACAACTTCCACAGAGACACCAACAACTTCCACAGAGACACCAACAACTTCCACAGAGACACCAACAACTACCACGGAGACACCAACAACTACCGCAGAGACACACCAACAACTACCACAGAGACACCAGCAACTACCACAGAGAGACACCAACAACTATCACAGAGACACCAACAACCACCACATTGACACCGACAACCACCACAGAGACATCAACAACACCAAAGGGGCACCAACAACCACAACAGGTGCAACAACAACTACCACTGTGGCTCCAACAACTACAACAGGTGCAACAACCACCACCACAGCGGCACCAACAACCATTACAGAGGCACTAACAACCACCACAGGGACACCAACAACCACCACAGAGGCACTAACAATCACCACAGAGACTGAAACAGCTATGAACAGGGATACAAATAACTACCATAGAGACACCTACAACGACTACAGAAAGTCCAACAACTACCACAGGGACACCAAGAACTACGACAGGAATACCGACAACTACCACAGAGACAGAAACAACCACTGTTTACACGCCAACAACCACCAGAGAGACACCAACAACCACCACAGAGACAGAAACATCTACCACAGGGATACAAACAACTACTACAGGGACACCAACCACCACCACAGGAATACAAACAATTACCACAGAAACACAAATAATTAGCGCAGGGACATCAACAACTACCACAGGGGACACCAACAACTACCACAGGGACACCAACAACCACTACAGGGACACCAACAACTACCACAGGGACACCAACAATTACCACAGGGACACCAGCAACCATCACAGGGACACCAACAAGTCAAGTCAAGTCAAGTCAACTTTATTATCTCAATTCGAGAAATTAATTGTGGTCGCACACATTCGCAGCAAATAAACAATAATTTTGTCACATTACCCATTTCTCACATATGACATACATTCATATAAAAGAATTTGGATTTCAAGGTGACTGTATAATATAAAAATAATACTATATAGAATTACATTCCTACAACGCATTTGACAATAAATTCTAAGATGAGATTTTAAACTAAAATAACACAACTAATCATTATCTAAATGCAACTGTATGCTCGCTCTGAGTTTAAATTATATGCATCTATATAAAACAAAAACGTAACAATAATCCATAGTGAAAAAAAAGCAATTAAACATCACCTCGGTTCATAAAATCAATGGACAGGGGAATAAAAACTTTGTTTAAATCTGACACAGGGACACCAGCAACCATGACAGAGACACCAACAACTACCACTGGGACACCAGCAACCATCACAGGAACACCAACAATTACCGCAGGGACACCAACAACCATCACAGGAACACCAACAACTACCACAGGGACACCAGCAACCATCACAGGAACACCAACAACTACCACAGGGACACCAACAACCATCACAGGAACACCAACAACTACCACAGGGACACCAGCAACCATCACAGGGACATCACCAGCTACCACAGCGACACCAAACAACCATCACAGGGACATCAACAACTACCTCAGGGACACCAACAACTACCACAGGGACACCAGCAACCATCACAGGAACACCAACAACTACCACAGGGACACCAGCAACCATCACAGGAACACCAACAACTACCACAGGGGACACCAACAACCATCGCAGGAACACCAACAACTACCACAGGGACACCAGCAACCATCACAGGGACATCACCAGCTACCACAGCGACACCAACAACCATCACAGGGACATCAACAACTACCTCAGGGACACCAACAACTACCACAGGGACACCAGCAACCATCACAGGGACACCAACTACTACCACAGGGACACCAGCAACCATCACAGGAACACCAACAACTACCACAGGGACACCAACAACCATCACAGGAACACCAACAACTACCACAGGGACTCCAGCAACCATCACAGGGACATCACCAGCTACCACAGCGACACCAACAACAACAACCATCACAGGGACATCAACAACTACCTCAGGGACCACCAACAACTACCACAGGGACGCCAGCAACCATCACAGGGACATCAACAACTACCACAGCGACACCAGCAGCAACCATCACAGGGACATCAACAACAACTACAACAGCGACACCAACAACCATCACAGGGACATCAACAACTACCACAGGGACACCAACAACCATCACAGGAACACCAACTACCACAGGGACACCATCAACCATCACAGAGACACGAACAACAACTACCACACGGACACCAACAACTACCACAGAGACACCAACAACTACCTCAGATACACCAACAACGACTACACAGACATCAACAACTACCACAGGAATACAAACAACTACCACAGGAATACAAACAACTACCACAAAGACACCAACAACTACCACAGAGACACCAACATCTACCACAGAGACACCAACAAACTACCACACAGACACCAACAACTACCACAGGAATACAAACAACTACCACAGAGACACCAACAACTACAACAGGAATACAAAAACTACCACAGAGACACCAACAACTACAACAGGAATACAAACAACTACCACAGAGACACCAACAACTACAACAGGAATACAAACAACTACCACAGAGACACCAACAACTACAACAGGAATACAAACAACTACCACACAGACACCAACAACTACAACAGGAATACAAACAACTACCACAGAGACACCAACAACTACCACAAAGACACCAACAACTACAACAGACACACCAACAAACTACCACAGACACACCAACAACTACCACAGGAATACAAACAACTACCACAGAGACACCAACAACTACCACAGACACACCAACAACTACAACAGGAATACAAACAACTACCACAGAGACACCAACAACTACCACAAAGACACCAACAACTACCACAGACACACCAACAAACTACCACAGAGACACCAACAAGTACCACAGGAATACAAACAACTACCACAGAGACACCAACAACTACCACAGACACACCAACAACAACTACCACAGGAATACAAACAATTACCACAGAGACACCGACAACTACCACGGAGACACCAACAACCACCACGGAGACACCAACAACTACCACGGAGACACCAACAACTACCACAGAGACACCAACAACTACCACAGGAAATACAAACAACCACCACGGAGACACCAACAACTACCACAGGAATACAACCAACCACCACGGAGACACCAACAACTACCACAGGAATACAAACAACTACCATGGGGGACACCAACAACTACCACAGAGATACCAACAACCACCACAGAGACACCAACAACTACCACGGAGACACCAACAACTACCACGGAGACGCCAACAACTACCACGGGGACACCAACAACTACCACAGGGAATACGAACAACTACCACAGAGACACACAACTACCATGGAGACACAAACAACTACCACGGGGACACCAACAACTTCCACAGAAACACCAACAACTACCACGGGGACACCAACAACTACCCAGGAATACAAACAACTACCACGGGGACATCAACAACTAGCACAGGAATACAAACAACTACCATGGGGACACCAACAACTACAACAGAGATACCAACAACCACCATACGGACACCGACAACTACCACAGGAATACAAACAACTACCACGGGGACACCAAGAACTACCACGGGGACACCAACAAACACCACAGGGACACCAACAACTATCACAGGGACACCAACAACCACCACAGGGACACTACGAGCTACCTCAGGGACACCAACTATTACCACAGGGACAGCAACAGCTACCATAGAGACACCAACAACTGCCACTACACAGACAGTAACAACAACAACCACTCAGACACCAACGATAGACACTACACAAACACACCAACAGTCTTAGAAACAGAGCCTGCAACAACAAGCGTGGCAGCAGAAGCAACTTCGCTGTGGATTGCTGCAACAAACACATTGAGAACGTTTCCGACCATCTCAGGTAAGTGCCCGGCTGTCCCTCCGCTACTCTCCTTGTATGGGCACACTGAAATTCTACCCTTCAGCCCCAACACACCTAAGCACAAATTCCGTACAGTTTGGTGCAAATCCGTAACCCGGATTCGGATCAAACTGTGGTGCCAGTATCCGTCCGACTGTAGTGGAGGTATGCGTTGTCGCGAGTGCTGTTCTTGTCATCACTTTGTTTATTTTGAAGAAAAGAAAACATTTAAAGTCTGTATTGCTGTCACCATGTTCCTCTTTATGTTGGCCTGTCTGTCTCAGCCCAAAACGTGATGTATGAATTTCTTAGCAGCGAGATGAACATATGCATGAAATAGTATGCCACTGTTATTTGAACAGACGAGCACTATTTAATTAAAAATCTGCCTGTCTTTTGTCTCGTATTTTTATCTCTCTTTGTCGCTATATTCAGTCTTCGTATCTCTTCTTTCTCTGCCTGCCTGCTTGCCTGCCTGTCTGTCTGTCTGTCATTTTGTCTGTCTGTCTCTGTCAAGTCTCTCTGTCTGTCTGTCTGTCTGTCTGTCTGTCTCTCTCTCTCTCTCTCTCTCTCTCTCTCTCTCTCTCTCTCTCTCTCTCTCTCTTTCCTTTCTTTCTCCTCTCTCTCTGTCACGCGTGTGCTCACCCTCACCTCCCCACTCACTCACTCATACTCGTGCGCTCACTCGCGACAACGAGTCCATTTCGCCATAAAAGACAATGTGTCCATTTCTGACATATATCATTGTTTTCTGACCACAAGTACTTAAATGTCAGTGTCAAAACGTTTAGAACAGCACTTTATATCTATTCTATATCAGTTGACTATACATATGATTTAGAGAGAAAGAGAGATACTGTGAGTGTTTCTTGTGTGTGTGTGTGTGTGTGTGTGTGTGTGTGTGTGTGTGTGTGTGTGTGTGTGTGTGTGTGTGTGTGTGTGTGTTTAAGTTAACAACAACCTCAGAAACAAGTACACCACCATCATCAACCACAGAAACAAGTGCAACATTAAAAACTACCACAGATGTAACTACCCCACCCTCAGCCCTCACAGAAACGAACACACTCACAACCGCAACCACAGAAACAAGTACATCACCACCAACAACCACAGAAATAACAACACCAACAACTTCCACAGAAACAAGTACACGTACAATAGCTCCTACGGAAACACGGGCACAAAAAGAGTGAGTGAGTGTGGTAGTGTGTTTATTGTAAAACGCTTAGAGCTTGGTCTGTGACCGAGGATAGGCGCTGCATGAATACCCAATATAATACATAATAATATAAAAAGACATCCACCGCAGACACATAGTACACACACACAACAACAACGAAAAGAGAGACACCACCACCAAAAAAACCACCACCAACAACCGCAGAAACAACAGCCATCGCAGTAAGAACGACACAAAGAGAGACACTACCACCACCACAAACCAAAGAAACAACAACACAAACAACAACCACCGCAGTAGGAACAACACAAAAAAGTGACTTTCAGAAACAAGCTAGACAGTTCCATTGTTCACAGCTTCGTCGGACCCGGCTGCAACCACTGTCAGCCAGTCCACGTCGACCCTTTTTCAACAGTGGTCCCAGGCGACAACGCCAGAAACCACCACCCAGACAAGAAAGTTCACGGGCAGCTTCAAGCTGAACATGAGCTGTGAAGATTATGGTGAAAAGTATTCAGCCAAGTATAATGAAACCATACAGAACATAACACGGATGGTAAGTTTGACTTTTCCACAATTTCTGTTGTTGCCATTGCTGTTTTCTTTTTTTTTTTTCTCTCCCTATTTTATTCATGTAACTGTTACTGTCCACCACACTCCACTCCAACCCCCCCCCCCCCCCACCCCTCATCTCCTTCTTTCTCTGATTGTTTCATTTTGAGTTGAAAAATATGTACTGCCATCTTCTTTCTTCACTCAAGGCTTTGTTTCAGCAGGGGCAATGAAAGGGCATTGCTGTTCTCCTTGCTGTTGCCTCTCTCTCTCTCTCTCTCTCTCTCTCTCTCTCTCTCTCTCTGTGATGTCACTGTAATTGTTATTGCTCTTCTCCTTTTTGACCCAGCCTCCATCTCTCTCTCTCTCTCTCTCTCTCTCTCTCTCTCTCTCTCTCTCTCTCTCTCTCTCTGTATTGTTTTGTTTCGGTTTAAATAAAATACGCCATGTGCTGTTCTACTATTTCCTTTATGACTGTTTTAGCTGAAAGCAATGCAAGATTATTATTACTGTCAATCTCCTCCGACCCCCCCCCCCCACGTCTCTCCCCCTCTCTCTCTTTCTCTCTCTCTCTCTCTCATGAACAATGTGCACTTACCAGACTTACAGCCAGTTTCACTTACCCATTCCATACACACCCATAATATACCCGACTGAAAACCCACAATTGTAGTCCTCAAAGCTAATCTGGTTTACTCAAGTGTAATGCTTTGGTTTACAAATATGGAACACCTTGGAACTTTTGACACCACACATCCTCTGCTCCACGAGAAAAAGCATTTAAGGCAGCACATAAATTCGTTACTTTGAACAATAAAGCATAACATATAAGCACATTCTTTATGAATCTTTCTTAATTATTTAATAACACACTACCGCAGATTCAGCATCCTGATTTTCGGGTTGCTCTTTAAGTCCTAGAATACTGCAGTGGTTGTCTTTCTGTTTGATTTTTAAACAACGTGAATATATGCCATCACCCTGTTGACCCAATGTGTGTGTGTGTGTGTGTGTGTGTGTGTGTGTGTGTGTGTGTGTGTGTGTGTGTGTGTGTGTGTGTGTGTGTGATGAATTGACAAGTACTAGTTGTTTGCCTTCAGTTATTTTCTTCGTTTGTTCAGATATCTAATATCCTGGGATCCTCCTATGTTCCGAAGAAAATAACCATCAAAGATTTAAGGTAACTAGTACTTCTTTCGCTTGAAATGTGTATGCGGTTTGGGGAGGAGATGGCGACAGTGGTGATGTGCATAGGCATGTGTACACATGTTCGTATGTGTGAGTAAGTATGTGGGTGTGGATGGGTGGTGGCTATTTTTGTTTTTTTTTGTAACATTTTAATCAGATCCCCCCCCCCCTCTCTCTCTCTCTCTCTCAACAGCATATGTACATATAATGTGAATATGACTGATGCCTTTGTGTTCTACTTACTTCATGCCTTTGTGTTCTACTTACTTCATACTTATGTTACACACCAAAGAATTTCACACACACATGCATATACACACACGCGCGCGCGCACACACACACATACACATGCGCGCGCGCTCACATTCGCACGTAGGCATGAATGCGCGCCCGCCCGCACGTACACACGCACGTACACACACACACACACACACACACACACACACACACACACACACACACACACACACACACATGTATGTACATACATACATACATATATACATACATACATACATACATACAGAGAGAAGTTCGATGTATGGATGAATTTCTGTGTGTGTGTGTGTGTGTGTGTGTGTGTGTGTGTGTGTGTGTGTGTGTGTGTGTGTGTGTGTGTGTGTGAGAGAGAGAGAGACAGACAGACAGACAGACAGACAGACAGATTCTGCTTTGTGTTCATACGTGTACCTCTGGTGTGGCGATTTTCAGATGCGGCAGTGTGATCGTGTTCACTGATATAGACATGCTCGTCCCCTCCAACGTCACACTAAACATGACGTCAACCTTCAACCAAGAGTACACTAAGCTCCAGCCCGACGAGTACACAGTGGATACCCGGTTCACATGTGAGTCTTGGTGTTGTTGTGGGCGGTGGGACGTCTTCTCTTTCTTTGCTTTGGACTCGAAGATGTTGCCGAACTGTTCGAATTAAATGTTAGTGCTGGAACTTTTAGTTTTCATTCGTAAAACATTTATATCTTCTGCTTTCGCTTTAATTGACAAACTGTCTTTTATGGGATCATTCCTCCACCGATTCATGTCGTCATTATTCCTGAATTAGTTCAGTCGTTTGCTTATTACGTTATCCATTTTTCATTATTCGTGAAATCAGTGTAAGGTCTACATTAAATTGAACGCATGGAATTTGTTAGTCTTTACGAGAGAGAGAGAGAGAGAGAGAGAGAGAGAGAGAGAGAGAGAGAGGAGAGAGAGAGAGAGAGAGAGAGAGAGAGAGGGAGAGAGAGAGAGACAGGGGAAGAGGAGAGACAGACAGACAGAGGACACAAACAGACAGACAGAGAGGGAGCGCAGAGAGAGAGAGAGAGAGAGAGAGAGAGAGAGAGAGAGAGAGAGAGAGAGAGAGAGAGAGAGAGAGAGAGAGAGAGAGAGAGAATGCAAACACAAGTTGTCCATGGAACTCATGGAATTTGTTAATCTTTATGTGGCAATTTGTTGTTATTCTTTAACAAAGCGATGCATTTCACCTCCCCCCCCCCCCCCCCCCCACCCTTCCTAAAAAAAGAAAAAAAAAGGGAAAAATAAAGATTGTAGGGAAACGGGAAATGTGATGAAAAAATGCAAACACACACACACACACACACACACACACACACACACACACACACACACACACCAACGCCACGACCTGACCTGTCAACAAAAAATATATAAGAATCTGAAAAAAAAAACGTGAACAACGATTACAACGCATTACAAGAGCAGAAAGAAGAGAAGATAAAGACGAAGATGAAGGAGAAGAAGAACAAAACAAAGAAGAAGAAGAAGAAGAATAAAAAGAAAAGAAGAAGAAAAGAAGAAGAAGAAGAAGAAGAAGAAGAATAAGAACAAAAGACAAGAACAGGAGGAGGAAGAGGAAGAGGAGAGAGAAGAAGAAGTCGAGGACGAAGAAATAGAACATGAACAAGGAAAACAAGAAGAACAAAAAGGAGAACAAGATGAAACGACGAGGACGATGGTGATGAAAAAAATAGAAGCAACTGCAACAAGCACGAACAGGAGATGAAAGCAAAGTGACGGAAAAGGGCAAGAACTGCGCTAAGAATAACACAGAAACAGAAGAGTAGAACTCAACAACAGCCATAGAGCACACAAAAACACAAACACACATTATATGTTGGACTAATTGTGGTCCAGTTCATCCCTGATGAACGTATAGAATGTCTGATTTCCCTTGCAGAAGAGAGAGAGAGAGAGAGAGAGAGAGAGAGAGAGAGAGAGAGAGAGAGAGAGAGAGAGAGAGAGAGAGAGAGAGAGAGAGAGTCTACATTACACCCAAAATTAAAAATGTAAAAAAAAAATTTACGAAAAACATATTTATTCTCTCTTTTTTTTTTTTTTGGGTGTGGTAGTATGGCGTCAACAAAGTTTTGTACCCTTCTATTTCTTCACAATTCTCCTATAACGGCTTTTGTCCTTCTGGGAGTGAAAGCCAAAGGAAATGTGACACACGACTTTTAATGCGATCTTTGTATTAAAAGACTAAAACTAACAAGAAGACAAAACTTCATACAAATTTCAGTTTACGCATTTATTTTGCAAGTAGTTTTTACACTTTATTTTTGGTTATTTGATTTGCTTGCTTCAAATGATTCTGATTTCATACTGAATTTCCATTTCAGGTGGAAAGCCTTTGAACACTATTCTTTCGAACATACATCTGTCTTTGTCTCTCTCTCTCTGTCCCTGTCTGTCTGTCTGTCTGTCTCTCAACAAATAAATAAATAAGTAAATCAATAAGTAGATGGATAGACAAAAAGATATATGATAGGTACACAAATAAATGCATGAAGGAATAATTAAACAGATGAATGAACTACCAACTAAATAAAGATATGAACTCCCCCCCCCCCCCCCCCCCCACCGGCCCCCCAAGAAAAAAAATCACACACACACACACAGACTCATCAAAACAAAAGAGAAAAGAAAAGAAAAGAAAATTATCCAAGTAAAGCCGAGCACTTTTCTTCTCCTGATTAAAGCCTTCCACTGTTCGAAGTTCCAAAAAAATTGTTAATTGATCTTTTTTTGAAACGTCTAACGACTACTCCAGTGCATGTGTTCTTTGTTAGGCAATTGCCCGTCAGGCAGCCATAAACGAGTGACCAGCCATTAATGCAACATATTCTTCTGTTCGCATAATGAGTCGGATACTCACCCACAGGTAGGCCTGCACAGAGACATAGACACAGAAATATACAAAAAGAAGAGCACACACACACACACACACACACACACACACACACACACACACACACACACACACAATTACACACATATATCTACATACGCACAGACGGAGTATACCCACGCACGCGCGCAAACACACACACACACACGCACATACACACACGCGATGTCACTTAGTCTACATGAAACAGTAGGGTAGCTATGCCTATTATCATGCAATGTACATTTAGGGGCTACCTATACACGCATGGACGCGCGCGCGCGCGCGGAGGCGCGCACGCACACACACACACACACACACACACACACACACACACACGCATAGACACACACACACATACACACGCGCGCGCGCGCGCGTCAAACACATAGATACACATGCACACACGCACGCGCGCGCGCCCCCTGCACACACACACACACACACACACACACACACACACACACACACACACACACACACACACGCACGCACGCACGATATCACTTACCTGACTAAAGTACGCCGATTTTCATGCAATGCTGCAAATGTATTATCACACGCACACACACACTCACACGCTAACACTATCGTAATCCAAATATTCCCTTTCTTAAATGACGTTAAATGAAATTCACGTCACCAAGTCTATTATCACGAATTCAAACGTGTAGTGTTTTCATCATGCCAACCTAAAACACATGCAAACATGGGTTTAATGGAATGACCTGCTTCACTGGTCCTATTCACATCGCCGATCATCATTCAGAACCATACCCGACTTCCAAGCCTTTCACACACATCTTACCTTCATCAGTTGCAATCGATCTACCTCTGTGACTTCGTTCCCCGTTGGCTGGTTTTGTTCACCATCTACATCTGTAACTTTGTTGCCTTTGGCTGCTTTTGATACCAGCTCCGTAGATAACTTTGCGCCCTTGCCAGTGTTAGGCTATTCAAGGCTTCTTCGTTGTTCCCTTCATACGCAGACTTCGAGGAGGTGGTCATTGGCGACCCTTACCAACACCAAACCGAGACAGTTCAGCCCTCATCCAGCCCAACGGTCCCCGAATCGTCAACTTCAGTCGCTGCCGTCGGTACTACAACTTTGCTGGCCACGTCGACTGCTGGTGAGCTTTGTTTGTTTTTTGTTTGTG
>JADBJO010001538.1:370000-372500 GCA_016801955.1 Conus betulinus | reverse complement strand
TCCCTTTCCAGCCTTCCACCTCATCCTTTCTCCCCCTTACTCGCTTTCGAAGCATACACAGTTGCACACAAGTCGCCCATGCTAGTAGTCCCAGTTCGGGCTGTCCCTAAAAAGCAGTTTGTATCAGGTGTGTCGTGGAACAACTCACTGGAGTAAACACTGCACTGCTGTCGATTCATTTGGACAGCGTTCAGAGTCTGTCTGGTCAAACATAAAACAGAACATTACTCACAATGTCCACGACTGAACTTGCCGACACGAAAGACTTGAACATAACCTCACCACAAAGATGGATGGAGAAACGAAATGGGAGTCGGCGTCACCAGGATTCTTGAAGAAACAACTGTAGCCTGGCGATATTAGCCTGCTTCATATCAACTGACAGGAGGAAGTAATATCCATGCGAAGAAATGTCACGCATTTTGTGGTTCCCGATAACATTTTGTTTTAGTTTTATTCAGTTGAAGCTAGTCAGTAAACCAGCAAAATGAAACAAACAATCAGAAAAAAAAGACAATAAGCCAATAAACGCTTAAACAGAAAAGTTTTACACGATAATGGTTCAAACTTGCAAATGCATTTTCAACGTTACAAGTACTATTTTGTTGCATCATTCCTACTGTCTGCTTATAACATTTTTAGACCCGTACTGTTTAAAGTAACTGATACCATAATTGATCACTCCTAATGTCTACCAACATTAGTTTTCTGTTTTTTTTTCTCCTTTTTTTTTTTTCTTTCTGCTTTTTCTTAAAAGCACCATTCTCTTCATATATATATATTTATCACCAATCTTACGTCTGCTTTTATCTCCCCCCCCCCCCCCCCCCACCCACCCCCACCTATTTTTCTCCGACTTTACGAATAGTTCTACCAAAATGATATAAGACATACACACTCTGTTTTATTTTGCATAATGTGAGAATGTTATTCAGCGCTTGACACTCATTTTCTTACCATACCAACCAATTTCTGGTATGTGTCCCCACAGCTAGCACTCCAAAGGTCACAGGTAGTGCATGCACCTTAACATGCAAAGGAAAACGCAAGATCATTTAGTGTGCTTCATATACACATATGGCAGTTGTAAACACTTCGACACATAGGCTGCCATTCTCCGTTTTCATAGAATGACTCCTTTCACGGAACTGTAGATTGCTGCGACGGAAACTCACTACGGCTGTTACCCCCGACATACACACACACACATACACCCCCCCGTAACACCGCACTTATTTCCATCTTTGTAAATTTTCTATTTAAGTGACACTCCCTCCAATATTCATGAGTTTGATACGAATTGAAAAAAGAATCAAATGTTGGTTAGAATATTTTCCATCTGTTAATTCATGAAGATGAATACGGTCTTGGGTACATACACGATCTGTGTGTGTGTGTGTGTGTGTGTGTGTGTGTGTGTGTGTGTGTGATTTTTTGTTTAACTTTTGTTCAAAACAGGTGGACAACGTGATGAGAAATATTTTTACCAACATGTACCTGGGTACTACTGTTTGGTCTTCTGATCCAAGTTCATCATCAAAACGTTTGTTCGTTCGCCTGGCACCCGAGTCTGACGCCAGTGTGAACAGTCTGCGTGATGTTCTGTCTGCATTTTCTTTTTCGATGTTCTGGGTATGAAATGTGACCTTCGTCTTTCTCATTTCCTTTCCCAAACTACACAGCGTTTCCTTTGATGCAGAGAAAGAAGTTGAAAAAAAAGTAAAGAACGAAAGAACAAAATATAAAAAAAAAAGAAGAAGAAAAGAACATTGGAAGACTTGCAGCTGTACGAACAGTGCTGTCTAACATTTTCTGAATTTCACATTTTAGTGCACGCTGATCGCTTCAAATGAACATCAAACCGAGATATGTTTGAAGCGATAATCATCTTCTGCATATGTCAGCTATTGTTGGTTGTAGTGGTCCAAACAAAACTCTGCCATTTACTTGGCTCCTATGAATATGAACTTAAAAGTTCTGCATCCGAAAGATGATTTCTGTGCCAAGCTACAATTGATTTCCATCAGGATGAGACAACACAGAACTTCCTCAGAGCGTTTCCATACAAACCAGTAATATATCAATATCAATATACATCTCTATCTATCTATCTATCTATCTATCTATCTATCTAACTATCTATCTAAATATACAGGTGTGTGTGTGTGCTTGCGTGTGTGTGTGTGTGTGTGTGTGTGTGTGTGTGTGTGTGTGTGTGTGTGTCAGTTCGATTTGGAAAACACGAAATGTTAACGTTTATATTAAGCTTACTTAAAGCTTAATACTTAATAACAATTCGTTAAGTTTTTACTCAACGTACCAGTCGGGAGTCCAGCTATGAATCCTTCAATAGATCCAATGCCTACATTCGGTCTTTCCACTATAATTTGGTAGAAATCGATCACGCAGACTTTGTGCTATCTTTGATGGCAGACCAACCAACCAACCAACCAACTAACCAACAAACCGACGGATACTCTTCGAATCGTTATGCTTTTTC
>JADBJO010001538.1:365000-367500 GCA_016801955.1 Conus betulinus | reverse complement strand
CTCGGAATCCTTGAGCGTAGATGACTGGGCAGAGGCTGATGTAATGACGACTGATCATTCTTACTATCTGGGTGTGTTTTTCGTCTTCTGTGGCCTGTACCAATGGTATCAGCAGTCTTATTATGGAGTCGACAGTCATTGCAGAAGAAAGGATTTCCGGCCTGTCGGTTGAGTCTGATAGTGTAAATGGCATTATTGGACACGTTTTTCATATGACAGTCACCACCAGCACTGGATCCAATCTGGTCATAACTCTTGATAAGGGAAACGGCCACTCACAAACTAGTACGATTGGAAACAACAGAAGAGGAGAGTCTGTAACTCAGTTCTCTGTTAAATACTCTGATGCTGGGCTCTATGGAATATCAGTCTTTGCCAAAAATTTGCTGAGCAATATGACAGCAGAACTGTCCCATAATATCTACGTGCTGAACATTGTGAAAGATCTGACTGTAACAGCACCAAACCTCATCAGGTTTCCTCCAGGGGTCGCTGAGCTCGTCATAGAGTACAAACAATCGTCTTTACCACCAACGAACGTTTCATGTAAAGTTTTCTTTCTGAATAGTCTCACCCGCACATTCTTCTCCGAACAGATCAGCTCAAACCGTAGCTTGGAATTCAGCTTAATTTTCGACAGCATATTGGCCGTTGGAACTAACCAGATAGTGATCAACTGTTCAAACGTTTTAAGCTTCCAGGTTCTGGAGACGACCGTTTACATGGAGGCGGTGATCGAAGACGTTGAGGTGGCCGTCAGCAAGACCTATATCATGGTGAAAGGTGCCGTGGACGTCATTGTCACGGTTGGTGTGGGCAGTCACGCTGAGTATACTCTGGGCTTTGGGGATGGAAAGTCGGTCACCGGAATCTTCACAAACATCACCAACGGCGTACTGCAGGACCACAGGCTCATCTTTCGGCACGCTTACGAGGAGGCTGGCTTGTATAATGTGACTTTTTCCGTTTACAACCTCGTTTCTAGTAGAGTGGCGATGACGATGGTAGGGGTCCTGGAAGAGGTGACTGACGTGGAAGCCAGTGCTTGGTATCAGCCCCTTGACCACAACGACACCCTGCAGGGAGGGCGTGGAGATCAAGGCATCATATTTCCTTTGGAACGAGACGTCGTCTTCCATACGACCCTGGCCTCGGGAAATGAAATCACCTACACGTGGGACTTCAACGACGGCACTCCTCTAACGTCCTCACGGGACGTCGAGATGCGACACAGCTTCAGCCAGACTGGACAGTACCGAGTGAAAGTCAACGCGAGCAATGCGCTGTTCTACGACGTCTATAGCCTTACTGTCGTCCTTCACCAGACGGTCCTCATGCACACACTCACCAATGACGGACCAACCGAAGCCTTCCGAACCGTAAATTTCACACTCCGGCTGGCCCGGCTCGGGACGAACACCTGTTTCATCTGGAATATGGGTGACGGGTCAGCGGAGTCCGTCTACGGCGCTTCCAATTGCTCAAAGTACAGCCAGACACCAGCCGTGCCCATAGACACGTCTACGCTTCAGCTTCATCATCAGCACAGTTATGTGTCCAACAAGACCTTCAGTGTCACGGTGCACGCCTACAATGAGGTGTCGCAGGGAGAGATTTCAAATGTGGCCATTATGTCGGGAATCAGCTGTCATTTCCCCGCGGTCCATCTTGCCGGAGGTGGTCAGATGATCGACAAACCCAGACGTCTATCTCAAATCGGAATGGATCAGCTTCGAGAGCACCGTCGACATCAACTGCCAGGTGAGTGAAGTATAACCTGCAAGTGCCCTGAACGTGAGTGGTATGGAGGCTGTGCAGTTTTTACTTTGGGCCATACGGTGTGCCGAATACGATTGTCTGAAATTCATGGAATTCATGTTTCTGTATTGTATTGTATCGTATTTTTGTGTTGCTTTTAATCATTCATTATTGTGGTTTGATTTATTTTATTAACTCACTCTTTGTTCTTGTGTTTTGTCAAAAGTTGGCGCATTGAAAGTTGCTGGGTATTAAGAAAATGTTCCATTGACTGTTATATTCCTGTTACATGAAATGCATCCACTCTAAATGGGAATCTCGACAGTCGCCTAAGATTTGATGTATTGACCACATTTGAATGGGAAAAAAGAAAAAACCTTACTTTATATCCAGAATGATCTAGAAATTCCTCTAGCACATTTGCATCGTTTATTTGTAGGGTTTTGTTGAATTCATGGGTTAAAAAAATAACAGTAATAATTAAATAAATGGAACAAACAGCGACTACAGTTTTGTATTCTGACTAATATTTTGTTTTTCTTGTCTTTCGCGGGGTGGGGGGGGGGGGGGGGGGGGGGGGTGGGGGGTGGGGGTGAAATATATATAAAAGCCTGAGGATTAACAACAACAGAAATTTTCCTGTAGCAATTGAGGCTGTTGCTGCAGGTGACCCAGGCAGCAGACTACAGGTGGAATATCGACGAAATCCTCACGGCAGAGCATTTCCTGGACTTCTACTTCA
>JADBJO010001538.1:340000-357500 GCA_016801955.1 Conus betulinus | reverse complement strand
ACTTTTCTTTGTTAAGGCCTGGGATAATGTATGCTGCACCTGCATGTTCATTGATTAATGATCCATCAGTGTATATCTTAAGATGGTTGGAATAGTGATCATGCAAATGCATTTTGACATTGGATAACAATAAATTAGTATTTTCAGCCTTTGTTAAATCTGTATGCTTAATGTCAAAATGTGCTCGTGTTTAGTTTCCAGGGAGGGACAGGAGACACAATAGATCTTTTTTTGCAATAGATGTTAGTTCGATATCTGAGGATTCTAAAATCGAGGAAGTATATGTTCTAAGAGTCGTTTGGGATGATATGTTTTAGCCCTTTTGGGAAAATCAGTGTCCGATTTAATATTTATTTCAGGGCCTAAATTATTGTCTATAGTAGAATTTCTTATAACAAATTTGGGTGCATGCAAGATTCCTATATTCTTCCAGTGGTAATATCCCAGCACTATATGCTTTTGTACAAGAGGCATGGACTGGTAGTCCCATGGCTAACTTATATGCTTTGGAATCAATACTTTGAAGTTTTTTCAGTAAGTATTTGGGTGCACTGAAGAACACCTCTTGTATACGTTAATTTTGATCTAACCAGTGTAGTAGAAAGGTGCAAAGTGTAACTGTGTCCTGAGCCCAAGCATGCTTGCTAATAATCTTTAATAGATTTAAAGTTTTTCGAGCTTTTGTTAGAATATGCTCTATATGAAAATTCCATGACACTTTGATGTTAAATTTACTCCAAGGAATTTCACCATTTTTGTATATTTAGTGGGTATGCCGTTGACTTGAAATAAAGGCATATTAACTGGATCAGATCCACTGTTAAATAACATCATGTGTGTTTTTTCAGTTGATATTTGCAAACCATTTTCAGTCATGTAAGCAGAAAGGGTATTTAATTCTTTTTGATATAACTTTTTGATATAGTTTTGTGATCTGACAGGTGTACCTTTTTTTTAATGTCACTTTCATCCATATGCATATGTCATCTGCATACTGGACTAGCTCTATGTTCTTAGTAATTTTTGTAGGTAAATCGTACATCAGAATATTAAAAAGTACAGGGGCAATAACAGACCCCTGAGGAATGCCCATGTGTAATTTTCTTCTTGTAGAGTAAGAGTTCCCTACCTTTGTTCTAATATATCTTTTTTCTAAGAAGTCTTTAAGAAAATCATAGATGTTTCCTGATAATCCAATCTCTTTAAGTTTATAAAGCAAACGAGAGTGCCATACTCATCTAAAGCTTTAGTGATATCAAAAAAGGGTTGCTAGTAAGCATTTTCTCCTGGAAAAACTGATGTTTAATTTGAGTGGTAAGTTTAACCAAATGTTCAATAGCACTTCTACCCTTTCGAAAACCTGCTTGGTTTGTGGGAATAACTTTGTTCTTTTCGCAAAAGTAGTTCAGTCTATTTAAAACAATTGTTTCATAAGTTTACAGACATGAGAAGTTAATGAAATAGGTCTGTAACTATCTATACTATCTTTCAGTTTACCTTCCTTGTGAATCGTTACTACTACTGATTCTTTCCATATTTGTAGCAAATGACCTGAGCTCCAGCATTTTTCAAATATTCTAAGTAAAATGCTTATCCATTTGTCTGGAAAATGTTTAATCATTTCATTAGAAATGGCGTCAATCCCAACAGCTGTTTTTTTTTGTTTGGGAGAGAATCTATGGCATTTTTCACCTCTTGTAATATAATTGGGGCGTTGATGTCGCTTGTGTCATTATCAGATGCATCATTAAAGACATGGGTGGATTCTTTATCCTCTCTGAATTTTCTTTGGTTTTCAGACAACCCATCTAACCTGCTCACTTTAGCAAACTGGTCGGCAAACGCTTCTGCTTTGTCTGTGGATGAGGGGTAACTTGTTATTGTCAAGAATAATAGGATACTCTGGGAGTTTGATTCCATTTTTTTAATCGTTTTTATCTCTTTCCATACCATTCTACTATCTTTATGATCAAATGTGCTTCTTTTGCAAAAATTATCCCAATAATCCTTTTTGGCTTGTTCCATAGCTCTATTACTATGTATATTTGAATGTTTCATTTCCTTAAATTTTTCATCTACCATTTTCTTATCTTGACTTTTCTTACTGTGCACGTATTCCTTGAATAACCGTTTTTTCTCATTGACTGCCTTATCGCAATCTTCAGTCCACCAAACATTACCGAGATGTTTACCCCCTTTAGATCCCTGATTCTTCAATTTAGGAATACTTAAACCAGACACTTTTAGAACAGAAGTACAAAACGTGTCATACTTTTGATCAATATTATCATCTGGGGACAAGCTTATGTCTAGATCTTTAAGTGTATTGTAAAATTGAGACCATTTGGCATTTTTATAATCAAATCTTGGGATTGTATCATCTGGTTTTGTGTGTTCAAAATAAGGGGACTGATTAATTGTAATGATGATTGGTATATGTACTGTTTTATCACCAGTGCTTTTTACTCTGTACACAAATGATTGTTCAGGAAGTGATTCAACTTTGTACATTAAATATTCAGATGACTCAGCACTTGTGGATCTTTCCAACTCTGATTCTGTTTACTTCAAGGAGGTTCAAAGATTTGTTGACTGGTGCGATCATAACTATCTTGATCTGAATGTAACAAAAACGAAAGAAATGTTGATTGATTTTAGAAAGAATCCAAAAGCTGTACCACCCCTTTTTATCAAAGGTGCTGAAGTAGAACGTGTTGAATCATACAAATATTTAGGAACTTTTATAGATAATAAGCTGAATTTTAAATCTCATGTTGAGTACGTCCACAAAAAAATGTCAAACCAGATTATATTGTCTTCGCAAGCTGCGATCATTTCATGTGAATACTGACATTCTTCGGACATTTTATTCATGCTTCTTGGAATCTGTTCTAACTTTCTCATTTATATGTTGGTATGGTGGGTTGACTGTGAAGAGCAGAAATGTGCTTGAGAAAGTGGTGAACGTGGGAGGAAAAATCGTTGGTGAGAGACAAAAAAGTCTAAGTGAGCTATACAGGTGCCGTGTTGTTTGTAAAGCGAAGAAGATTACGTGTGACCAGACCCACGTTCTTGCAAATCAGTATGACCTTCTTCAGTCAGGACGAAGATATCGATTGTTAAAATGCAGAAGTGTCAGATTTAAACAAAGTTTTATTCCCCTGTCCATTGATTTCATGAACCGAGAAGATGTTTAATTGAAATCCAAATTCCTCTATATGAATGTATGTCATATGTGAGAAAATGGGTAATGTGGCTAAATTATTGTTTATTTGCTGTGAATGTGTGTGACCACAAATTAATTTCTCAAATTGAGATAATAAAGTTTACTTGACTTGACTTGACTTGACTTGATCACTCCCAAGAATTTCACTATAAGTTTCCCAAGCACACGACAAAGCCATTTTAGGTGAAACCAAAGTTAGATCAATAGCAGTAGGTCTATGTGTAGATACATCAGGAACTCTGGTATAAGAACCATCATTGAGTAAACATAAAGTTGAGTCTACAACATTTTCGACAAAACCTATTACTACTGACCTGTGTGCACTCTTTTTCCCCAGAAAGGAGAATGAGCATTAAAATCCCTTCCTACTAACCATTTACCGTTATCATTCTTGATATTTTTTCATCCACTCAGTATTAGCTTCATCTGGACCCTTAGGTAAATATACAGAAGCACAGTTTACTTTTAAGGAGTTCGAAAACTTGACTGTTACAGCACATGAAAAAATCCCATGTAATCCACTTGGCACAGGTGATTGTTTGTCACAATACTGTAGTCCAGTGTGAATATAGATAGCACATTTACTCTATCACCATTTCTATCTGTATCTACTTACTGGTGGATAATAATATTGTTCCAATCTTGGTAGTTTGTTCTTGCTGATAGTAACAGACTGGAATAAGAGAACGTGGCAGTCAGATGACACCAAAAATTGACGTAAACAGTCAATATTAGAATAGAGAGAGCGGCAGTTCCACTGCAGTATTCTTATATTGTTATTAAGTTTCATATTTGAGAAAAAAAAAAAAAAATAATAATAACTAGAGAAATAAAAAATATGTGTCGCTTTAACACAATTGGAGCTTAGCTACACACAGATGTAGGCTGGTATGCTACATTCGTTTCGAATAAAAACAACAAAAATGTCACCAGTTGTATAAGACATTGAACCTATTGGACCAGGCAGAGCCGTAGAAGGAATCCTCATGGAAGGGAGTTGGGCGCAGGTACCGGGGACGTCGCGCTGTCTTCGGGGGCCGTTCCCAAAAGAGGTTCCTCAGATGCCGGCCAACATTGCCTGCTAGGATGCTGGCTCCTCTAGCAGTGGGATGTAGCCCATCACGGAGGTTGAAGCGGGCGGCTTGTAGGTTGGAATGAGTGATGAAGGTGATGTTTTTGTCATCATACAGCTCTGACACCAAAAGTGCGTTGTACAAGTCCCCTTTGATGTTGAGTTCGGGGTCTGATGTAGGAGCCGTCTTACTGATTATGATGGCCAGATCAGGGTTGTCTTTTTGATACTCCTCACGCACTTTGCCATTCTTCCGGAACATGTTGCTGCTGACTCTGTTTCTAGGTCCTTCGACCCAACATGTATGAGTAAAGCATCAGGGGGTGTCTTGACAGATGCACTTGCTTTGGCCACCGCTGGTTTGATGTCCTTTATTGTTCTTGCATTACTCTGATGCACCTTAAATCCATAAGACTTTCCTAGTCTGTTTGTATTGACTTTCTTTATGACGGGGTCATTCACGTATAAAATGTGGGGAAGGCCCTCTAAAGTTGGACTTGGTTTGTCTCTGGACTTGACCTTTAAATCATTGACGTTTTGTTTGTGTGTCTGGACTTCACCTGTAAGTCACTGACGTTTTGTTTATCTCTGGACTCGGCCTTAAAGTTGTCATTTTTCTCGCACTGCTCCTTAGACTTCGGCTTATGACGCAAAGAAGTTTTGACGTCATTTTTGTTTGCGTCAACATTTTCTTCTACTTTTTTTGTTTTTGCAACTTTCCTGTCGGCCTACATTTCTGTTCTGCTTCTTCTCTGGTTTGTTTACTTTGACAGCCAGCGCATCCTGAGGAGTAGTTTTTAACGGTGAAGAAACTCTAGCTACCTCTGCATAGGAGAGGTAGGGGAAGGGCTCTGTCTGTGTTGCTATGTTAGCGATGTTACCTGAGTCCTTTCTATCATTTTTTTCTTGCAGTTCTCACACAGAGAGAGATGATTAAACCTTCGATCTTAGTAAGGTTCTGTGTGGTAGGTCTACTCACGGAGTTGATGTCTGTAGAAGCATTCTTGTTTCCAGGCCTAGACATCAGCCCATCCTTCACAACGGAGAAGCTGAACGGCGGCCTCCTCGAGTCAGAATTAGAATTTGTCTCTTCATCATTTCTTAGCTTTGCCAGCACATTCTCAGAGCATCCTTCTGCACACAGTATATAGGTATGCAGCTTTTCTTGATCCTGGTGTGGTCTCCTTTTGTTTGCTGTGTGGCGAAACATAGCAGCATACACAGCACTAAACTATCGGTTGCTGTCTGCAGGCGCCATCTTGTGTGTGTGTGTGTGTGTGTGTGTGCTGTGTGCTCGTTCTGATTGACTGGTTTGGGTTGGGCTTTGCATCCCAAAATGATGGTGCTGATGGTTGTGACAATCTGAACAGTGAATAGAATTTAGTGCTCTTATACACATACCTATGGAAATGCCACAATGCATCCACGAAACGGGAAAAGAAAGAGCAAGCTTCCAACGAAGTTAGTATTGGACACTACATGGATACATTTTCTGAACAGACCCATCGTTAGGAATGGTCAACAATGTTATAAAGTATTAATGATAATGATGAGGATGATGTGAAAAACTAAATGAAGAAAAAATGTCGCTGTTCATGACGCATTCCAGCACACACCCTGGCATTACAACAGCAGCAGAAACTGGAACATGAGCAAAGACAAGAAATTAAACAATATCGATGATGACGATGATTATATGTGAAGGTAATTACTCATGATGAAACTACTAAGCCTGCTACTACTTCTAATAGTTACCCTTCTGTGTTTATATACGTGTATAGAATGATTAATATACGATGGTAATTAATAATGAAAGTAATCATACTAATGACAATGAAAAACAACAACAACGGTAACCCGTGTGTATTATTTGTATGCATGACTGTGTACGGGGTATATACGGACATAAAGGTTTATACACGTAGGGGTGCGTCTCTCTCTCTCTCTCTCTCTCTCTCTCTGACACACACACACATACATACATACACACGCGCGCGCGTGTGCATGCACACGCACACGCCAACATACACATACCATGATAAATAAGTGTTATGATTATTGATGCTAGGGATCCATTGTCACTAACTGATAACTGATTGTAGTGCTGTTAGTTTTCGTCTCGCTTTGTAACCACATCATGGAAATGTAAAAAAAAAAAAAAAAAAACTACCAAAAAAATGATATCATTGATGCATTGTAGTTAGGTGTCTAATTATCATCCTTAGCAGCTTGTTGCATGTTTGTATTTTACAAAAGGAATGTAACTCTCTCTCTCTCTCTCTCTCTCTCTCTCTCTCTCTCTCTCTCTCTCCCATCCCTCAACCCCCCACTATCTCACCCCTCACTAACTCAGGAATCCCAATTGCCTGTCAGCTCCAACACGTCCCATGCCACACTCCCTCCCTCATCTGCCCCAGACAGCATGGAATCGCCACCTGCATCCCTCCAGTCTCCGGCCATCAACAGCCCTTCATCCCTTCATCCCCTGTTGACATTTCTCACTCCTCCTCAGTCCCTTCCTCCACCCAGCAAAACACTGACCCCCCATCTGATCCTCCCACGCCCACCCCGTGTGTTCTAGAACAGTGTGTGTTGTCACCCCCCCCCCACCAGTACTGACCCTCACACTGCTACCCATTCTGTCAACACACTGACCCCCCAGAGTGCCAGCTCACAGCATCGGGTTTCCCCCCACTCTCTCAGCTAGCAAGCATGGCCGTTATCACACACCTTCAAAAAACCAGCTTATCTCAGCCACACGCACTATCTCCAACATGCAGCAAGACATACAAACACTGAAAAATAAACTTGAACACACATCCCCAGCAAGTTGAACAGAACACTCAGAACACGGGTGATATGGAGATTAGGGTAAAAAATTCCATAAAGTCATTAAATCAAGATTTATCACAACAAATCAAACAAGTACAAAATGAACACACACATCTACAGCGCCAGATGAAAGACAGCACAAGCAAACTGTTATCATTCAAAGACAGTCAAAACAACATCAATACTGACATTAGGAAACGAATGCACGCCCTCAAACCAATCAATCAAACACAACAACCAGACAACCAAACAATCCAGACACACAGTGACACATCAACTACATCATCTACACAGATGGAGTATGCTGTGGAAACATCCAATACATACAGTGTGCTGTCAGACAGTTCTACAGAGCAAAACACAGGTTCTTCCGTTCCATCACCAAAATCTCTACACAACAAGAACAAACCACACACAAAAACACATGACAGAAATCCCCACTGCCATCAACAAACAGAATCCACATCCCCCACCTCCTCTAGCTATCCTACGACAAAAGACAATCCCAGAAAATTGTAACATGCTACTATTAGGAGACTCTGTGTTAAAAGGGGTAGATGAGAAAAAATGTCAACAGAGCGCTACAGGGTGAAAAATCTGTCAGTGCCTGGCCTGACAGTCCATCACACTGTGTCAATGGCTGAAATCACTGCCCCCATCACCCCACATCCAACACAGGTCACTTTCCATGTGGGGATCAACAGCTGTGACAAAAGCCAGTGCCTGTAGCAGACTGGGCTGAGTTATCCACCTACTCAGGCAAGCGTTCCCCAGTGCTTCACTGCAGGCCTCCTCCATTCTTCCTCCCCTGGTCAACACCCCCTTAAGGACATGGCGTCACGATCCACGGCCAATCTTCGCCTCTCCTGCCGTCAAGAGGGGATCAGTTACTTAGATAACACCCCCTCCTTCCTCGCCAGATCTGGGGCACCAAAGAAAGCCATGTACCAGGACAGACTACATCCCAGTTCATATGGCTTCAAAGTCCTTTGCCTCCAACATCTGTCCCACTAATTACCACAAGACCCAACCATCCAGCTACGTCAGGCCCACCACACAAAGAGCAAGAAGTGACCGTCTTGCAACACAACACGCCCCTGTGACCACTAACAGTCCCCCTAGCTATGACTACGAAACTGATTTCCCAGCAAACACTCCCCCAAAATCCAAACTCTCGCAGGGTGTATAATATGCTAGGTCGGCATCAACGCCCTACAAAGCAACCCCTTCTACAATCCCCTACCCACATGTATTCCTTTTCTTCCCCAGGGAATAGAAATGACAAACATCAATATAAAGAGTACAGAAACGTGACTTGCACCCTCCACCCACACAGCACATCACCCCCTTCCATGTCCAAACACACACTAGCAGCAACCAACACACCCCACCTCCAAACACATCTCAGCTGCAACCTCACAACACAGCTTGGCCACAATTTCCCAGCACAGCACAACTACCACCCTCTAATACCCCATACAATCCCACCAACTCCAGACAATGACCACCTCACACTTCCGAACACAACAGTCCTACCACCATCCAACACACATTACACTTCCGACCCCCCACCATCACGCACATCCCACTGCAGTCAGCACAACCCCCCAGCCCGCTACATCATTTGCTGTTCAGTTGCTGAACACAATGACTGCTCAGTTCCTGTCACAGCAATACCAACCAGCTCCTCTCCCCCATGTCCTCATTGAATTGAATTGATATGTCACTGTATGCATCCTTATATTTGTATGTCATTGCATAATGTTAATATCCAATGCATAGCACATAGATATGTACTGCAATAAGCTATTTCATAATCCATGTGCTATGTGTGTCCTGCGCATATCTAATTGTTGTGAGCGCATTAATAGTTTTCTACATGCATGTGTGTGGATGCACACACACGTGTATGTGTGTCTGCGCGCGCGCGCGCGTGTGTGTGTGTGTGTGTGTGTGTGTGTGTGTGTGTGTGTGTGTGTGTGTGTGTTTGTGTGTTTTTGTTTTTTGTTTGATTGATTGTTTTTGTATGGCCTGCTGCAGTCTGTCGTGTGCCTGTCATATGTATTGCATCCTACTATACGACTTATTACTCTCGTATCAAGAAGTGCCTTCAGTGGTGTGTGTGGAAAAAAAGTAAACAACAGAAGACTTTGGAAAAGCGCAAGACTGTGTGCTGTGGAAAAAAAAAGTATACAACAGAAGACTTTGTAAAAGCGCAAGACTGTGTACCTTATAGAAAGAGACTGAACAAAGCCTCTACAGCAGCAGACTCTGCAATTAAAAAAAAGACTACTGCTTACTGCAAGCGAGGCAATATTTGCATTGCCAACTCGTAACTACAAGTGCGGCTACGTGACTTGTGTATTTGTGAGTGAGTGGCTTTTTTTTTTTTTTTTTTTTTTTTTTTACTTGTTTTTTCATTTTGAGTTGTTGGTTCTTTGATATTTTGTCTTAAGTTTCATTTTCCTTTTTTCACCTCTTTCTGTATCCCCTTAAGTGTAATCTTGTTTTAAAAACTGCTTCCTTTGTGAGGAAGTGTATATTTTCATTTCAGAAACGTGTATCCATAAGTATACCATCTGGCCGAGGAGTTACGGACAGATACTGTAAATTTTTTTTTTTTTTTTTTTTTTTTTTTTTTTTTTTTTTTTTTCTCATACCCTTCTGGTTTCCTAAAAGTTGTTACGGTGTATAAACCAGCCCCATTTTCGCTCTTTTATGTGATTTTATTCTGTTCCTTTATAATACACATCATCATACGTCACCCCACGAGCAAAATCGCCGTCTCTTATTATCATCATCATCAGTACACAACTAGAAATGAGCAAGAACCAGTCTGCATGGCCATGCAAAGAAGGACTCCGAATCTGTCACCTTAATATCCCACATGCAGTTAACAAGACATCAGATATATCAACACTGATTTGGAATCATGGAAAACCCTTTCATATTTTAGGACTCTCTCTCTGAATCCAGATTAGCTGCACGCATTAGCGACAATGATGTAACTATTCCAGGATATAACACAATCCGGAAGATCCTACACAACCGAAAGAGACGGGTCTTCTTATCTACATCAGCGAAACTCTTACCTTCAAACGACTTCTACACCTAGAAAGTAAAGATGTAGAATGTGTCTGGATAGAAGTTAAGCTGAAAAAAAACCCTCCATTTTGGTTGGATTCTGTTACAGGAACCCATCTGAAAGGGTAAACTGGGTCGACAAATTTATTACAATGATGGATGCAGTCTCGCTAGAATCCAAGGAAATCATTTTACTTGGAGACTTTAACATAGATCTTCTGAAAATGCAAAACCAATGGACACAAGCATTCAACCTATTTAATTTGCATCAACTCATCGATTCTCCAACAAGAGTCACACCAAACTCGAAGACACTTATCGACCATATTTATATTTCAGATAAAACTAACGTAGCAGAAGCCTGCGTCCCTGTTCTAAACTGTAGTGATCATTACCCAATTTGTATCACATGGTCCAAAAAAGGAGTAAAAATTCCCAAAAACGGGACACAAGACAATAACCTACCGTGCTTTACAAACTTTAACAACCAAGATTTTCTGCATGACTTGCTTAACTCAAATCTCTCTCTTCAGTTTTCAACATAACTCATCCAGATCTTGCTGTTGAATTTTGGATTAAAACATTTACAGAAATATATGACAAACACGCCCCCTCTAAAAACGATTAGAGTACGACATGATCCTAAGCCGGCATGGTACACTAAAGAGTTACAGGAGGCAGGTTACCTTAGAGATATGCTTAAACAACATGGCTATGAAGAGGAATCTAAAAAACTGAGAAATGCAATAAATTCACAGAAGCGCAGAGAAAAAACGAAATATTATCGAGAACTAATATCATCAAACCAGAACCCAAAATTGGTATGGAGAGCTATTAACGAACTTACAAACAATAAATCTTCTTCCAAATCAACTGTAATTAAAGACATCTCTGTCGAACAGCTGAACTCCCACTTTTGCACTATAGCCAGTAACATTGTCACGACAGATTCTTCCAGATCAAACGACCTTCAAAAACTGAAACAATATTGCCAAGATAAAAACATCACGTCTGAACTTTATATTCCCAGTAACAGTCTTTGAAGTTTATCACTACCTAACGCACCTAAAACAGTCAGGTGCCTGCGGGGTGGATGGCCTAGATGGCAAAATCCTCAAACTAGCAGCTCCAGCAATTACAGATACGTTAACATACATCTTCAATTTATGCATCGACAAAAATCATTTTCCCGATAGTTTTAAAAAAAGCGAAAGTCATACCTATCTACAAATCAGGTGACAACTCAGACCCTGCAAACTACAGACCAATCTCAATCACTTCCACTCTTTCCAAACCTTTGGAAAACACATAAACAAACACACATTACACCACCTTAATACTTACCACTTGCTTCATCCAAGACAGTCCGGGTTCCGACACAACCATTCATGCCACACAGCCCTAATCAACCTCGTTGATGACTGGCTAAATAGCATTAACAACAACAGATATTGTGGTGTCCTATTTATTGATTTCAAAAAAGCATTTGATGTGATAGACCATAACCTTCTTCTCAGAAAATTGAAATTGTATGGCTTATCCACAAAAACTCTTACGCTTTTTGGCTCATATCTCACAAATAGCAACAATGTGTGAAAATTAATACAAATTTCTCTTCATTTCAAACACTTTCCTATGGCGTCCCACAAGGCTCTATCCTGGGTCCCTTACTGTTCACCATTTACATCAATGATCTACCTCTCTATATTACATCCACCTGTGAACTCTTTGCTGATGATACAACAATACACACAAATCATTCTGATGTTACTGTTCTTGCACAAACTTTACAAGAAAGTGCAAATGACCTCGTAAGATGGACTGAATTAAATCACATGTCACTTCACCCTCAAAAAACTAAATCCATGCTTATCACAACTAGGCAAAAAAGACAAAATCTCACTATTAAGTTCCCTCCTGTACATCTTAAAAATGTACCAGTTGAACAGGTTACATTCCTCAAAGTGCTAGGAATAACAATTGATAACAATATTAGTTGGCAAACTCACATAACCTCACTGTGCAGCAAAATTTCGCAGAAAGTTTATCAACTCTCCAGAATCAAACGCTTCCTCGACCTGCATTCACGCAAGCTCTTTTTCCCAGTCTCATATCAATCATACATAGACTATGGATCTACTCTATGGGACTCTGCTAGCGCTAACACCCTCAAACCATTGCTAAGCCTACACAAGCGAGCACTCAAATTAGTCCTCCTAAAAAGCAGTAGTCTTCTGGACTCGGACTATATAAAGATTCAAGTTCTCCCCCTTAAGTCTGAGATTAGAATACAACAAAGGGATCATAATGCACAAGATTGTGTCTGGGAAGGCACCCTCAACATTAGTTCACAGATTCTCAATTAATTCCTCAAGGACTCTACCCAAACTTCATGTCCCTTCCTAGAATTGATTTATTCAAATCCAGTTTAACATATTCAGGTTCCTGTCAATGGAACTCGCTCCCTGAATCAACCAAACAACACCAATGCATAGCAACCTTCAAACACCATTATTTCACCCATCTTATGTGCCAATACTTGCATACTTCGCCATAAATCCACCACCAACCACCAACACCCTCTTTTTGCCTTTTGTATGACCCTGACTATTTAGAAAGTGTTTTGTACTTGAAATGCACATGTTATTCCGTTTAATAAGTATGCTGTATACGAGTACGCGCGCGCGCCTGCGTGCGCGCGCGCGCGCGTGTGTGTGTGTATGTATGTGTGCGCGCGCGCGCACGTGTGTGTTTTCTACTTTTACCTGCAATCTTTTTTTCATTATGTTGTTATGCTTGTATGCTTGTATTCTTATGCGACACTCTCTCTCTCTCTCTCTCTCTCTCTCTCTCTCTCTCTCTCTCTCTCTCACACACACACACACACACACACACACACACACACACACACACACACACACACACACACACACACACAGTTCTGTTGTGAATGACTTGATTTATTATCTATACATGACATCCTCCCCCCCCCCCCCCCCCCCCCCCCCCCCCCCCCCCCGACGTGGTGACTGGGCCATCATTATGCATCTCCCCCCGATTTGTGCTTATTTTCATTTTTCCCCCTGGTGCTTCAAATTGCTTGTCTTGCATCTCCTTGGAATGTTTTGATTGTCAGATTGTTCTAACGCTCTTTCCCCGCACCCACTCTCGCCTCTTTGTCCCTCTCTCTCTCTCGCTCTCTCTCTCGTCGCCCTTCCCTGCACTCCCTTTCGCTCCTTCGTCTCTCTCTCTCTCTCTCTCTCTCTCTCTCTCTCTCTCTCTCTCTCTCTCTCTCTCTCTCTCTCTCTCTCTCTCTCTCTCTCTCTCTCTCTCTCTCTCTTTTTCTCTCTCCCATTTACTTTTTTTTTTTTTTTTTTTGTATCGTATTGTAGTTCTAGTCACTTTTTTGCATGCTTCTTTTGTTGCCTTATCTTATGTTGACCCTATTCAGGCGAGGACTGGATGTAAAAAAGCACATCAGTGCTTATCTAGTGGCACATTTCCAGATATTTCCCAAGCTCAGCCCACCTCCCACTCCCACTCTCTCCTTCCCTTCATTATTGTTATTTTCATTTTTATTTATTGAATTTTATTTCTTTGTTTATTATTGTTTATGTTATTATTTTTTCCATGTTCATTTCTCTTCTGTTTCACTTGATGTTCCATTATGATTGCATGACCGCCTTGTTTTTGCTTGTTTGATTTCTTACATTATTTCATTTCACTGCATGTTGTGTAGTCCCTACTCAGGGCGAGGACTGGATGTAAAAAAGTACGTCAGTGCTTATCTATTATCCTCGTAAATAAAGAATTTTGTCTTGTCTTGTCTTGTCTTGTCTTCTCTCTCTCTCTCTCTCTCTCTCTCTCTCTCTCTCTCTCTCTCTCTCTCTCTCTCTCTCTCTCTCTCTCTCTCTCTCTCTCTCTCTCGATAACTAATACGAGGATCTTATTCTGTGTCTGTGTTTGCTGATTTTTTTCTTCTTTGAAATGAGTTTCTTTATTCTTGTTTGTTGTTTCAATCGGTTTTTTTTTCTTTTAAATTCATCTACGCCTCAGTGTTAACGGAGGAACAACTCATCACCTTCTAATGTATTGTGAAGATATATGTGTTTGTTAACAGTTTTGTAAGTTTAAGTCGCTAGTCATGCTTAGTTAGTCCTTTAGCGAGGCAAGGGCCGGATGAAAAAAGCATGTGTTTGCTTATATCTGTTACCCTTGGAAATAAAGATTATATCATAATCATCATCTCTCTCTCTCTGAGTGCATGTGTGCGTGCGTGCGTGCGTGCGTGCGCGCTTGTGTGTGTGTGTGTGTGTGTGTGTGTGTGTGTGTGTGTGTGTGTGTGTGTGTGTGTGTGTGTGTGTGTGTGTGTGTGTGTTTCAGGTGACACGTCCTCCTGAGAAAAAAGACGTCAACACAATCGAGAGTTTGCTGAAAGGGGAGAGCAGCGAGCTTAGTTTGCTTCTCTCCTCCGGTCGAGAGCAGATGGCCATGCAGATGATTGTCGCCATTGCTTCGTTGTGGAACACGGAGGTACGGCGTTCTGTAGTTCAGCTGTTGACACTCTGTTCCTGTCTCGGAGTAAATGTTTCAACCCCCAACCCCACCCATCCTCCTAGTCTCTCTCCTTCCTCCTTCCTTCCTTCTTCCGATCTCTCTTCTATCTCTTCCACTCTTATTCTTTTACAATTTGTCTCTCACTCTATCTGCAGAGTATCTTATCCGGAAAATGTGTGTGTGTGTGTGTGTGTGTGTGTGTGTGTGTGTGTGTGTTGTGTATTTGTACACGGTTGCGTGTATGCGCACTTGCATATTTGCAGGTGTGTGTGTGTGTGTGTGTGTGTGTGTGTGTGTGTGTACATAAGTGTGTCAGTGCGTGTGTGCGCGCGCCCGAGCACGAGAGAGAGAGAGAGAGAGAGAGAGAGAGAGAGAGAGAGAGAGAGAGAGAGAGAGAGAGAGAGAGAGCTCAAATGTGATGTGTGATTGTCTGTTATGAGCATGTTCTGCGGGCGTTGGTCTATAATTTTTTTTCAGCTTATAAAAAAAGAAAAAAAAACAAAAGGAAATAAATGATTATCATCTGTTCATAGCTCCTTAACTCTACTGTTGGCGTATCTGTTCACAATATTTTTCCGTTTCAAAAATCCTTGCTACTACAGTCTCTATCCCCGACCCTTTTCATTTTTTTTTGAAACCGGTGTTTGTCTGTATGTCTCTTTCCACACGAACACAAACACGCACTCTCGTACATTCACGTATACACATATGCACACACGCATATACACACGCACACTCATACACAGTCTACTCACCCTTTATTATTGTTGTTATTATTGTTATTACCATTATTATTATTATCAGTTATTATTATCATTATTATTATTGTTATTATCAATATTATCATCATCGTTGTTATTGAAATTATAGTTAGTACCATGTCTACAGTTATTGTTCTTGTTGTTATTGTTGATATTAAGAGTACTTATATAGCGCCTATTCTCGATTAGAAACTAAACTCTCTTAATGCTTTGCAATCCACGCTCTCGTTTACGCAACAGGCTGATTCTTACTGCAGACTATACAGCAGCCTGTTGGCGCTACCTTCAGTCGTTTCCCAGGTCAGTCAGTCAACATTGATCACTCAGGTTTTTTTTTCGCTTTTTTTTTTCTTTTCGATTTCTCACGCATGGAGCATGCTATGTATAACATGTCATCCCTACCAACCGGCCAAACTGGTCTTGTCTTCCGAAAAAACTGGGTGGTGGGCTTTTATATGTGTACAAGGTGTAATGCGTGCGTTTACATATAGAACCTCGGTTTATAGTCTCATACGAACGACTTTCTGGGAAATGGAGTCAGAACCAGTGTTAACTCTGAAGGAGCCCTCTCCCTCGCTCCCCCTCCCCCCTCCCTCCCACCCCATTCTATTTTCCGTGTACCGAAACCGCCCAGCGGAAATTCGAACCCGGAACCCCAGGATTGCCGGGATTACGAGTGGCGAGTGTGCCCGTATTAAGTGATGTGAATCGGATATTCACACACACACACACACACACACACACACACACACACACACACACACACACACACGCATACACACATTTACACACCTGCAAGCACACACGCGCGCGCGTGCACACACATACACACACACACATACACACAGAGACACACACACACACACACACACACACACACACACACACACACGCACACACACACACACACACACACACACACAGAGCGCACACATTCTTTTCCCCTTTCTCTTTCTGTCATTTTTGAGTTTCATAAATCCAGTGTGTATGACCTTACTTCTACCCTTCTTTAACAAACAGAGCAGCGTGATCACAACGACGACAACCACCACCACAACTACAACTCCGACACCTACCACCACCACCACCACCACACACGGCAGGAGCCTTTACCACCACTACTACCACCACCACCTCGACTCCACCCACAAGAACGCCAGCCACGCCAGACGTCGACGGACAATCGGGAAGCTAATGTCTCAACGACCACAGTGCACGTGCTGACAACGACGAGGATGACAGTGATTCCTCATCCAACAACAGAGCCATCGCCGACAACCACCACAGCGACGACGACAACAAGCACGCCAGTCACGACGACAACGACCACCGTAAGGATGACTACCACCACGACTTTCCGCGCACCTGCAACGCAGACGAGCGACGCGGAGAAGCAGATACGGACAGAGGTAGATATGTGTGTGTGTGTGTGTGTGTTCGTTCGTTCTTTAATTTAACGTCTATCCACCTAACAGTGATCTTAGACAGTATGTAAGTGTGTGTGCATGTGATGTTTTGGGGTGTATGCATGCGAATGGTTGGTGTTGAATTTGGGCGTACGTAGGTATGTATAATGCAATTAGGCCTAGATAAAATAAAATCATAATTTAAAAAAAAAAACAAACAACACAAACAACCCCCCCCCCCCAAAAAAAAAAAAAAAAAAAAACAAAAAAAAAAAACAAACAAAAAAAACCCTCCACATAACTGAATTCAAAACTTCAAAAGAAACACTAAATAAGCAACTACCACCAAGATGGGGAAAATAACATAGACGTTAAAGTAACTGTCCAATTGGGCTCTTAATCAGTCCTTGAACAACTTCCAAAATGTTTGATTCGTTGGAGATGACGTCTTCAAAGGCTGATATCGACGGTTCAGTGTTCAATAACCAAGCAGGTAAGTAGGGTTTCATTCTATCGCACACAAAAAGTAGATGGAACGGAGTGATTTGCTGGCCACAAATAC
>JADBJO010001538.1:325000-327500 GCA_016801955.1 Conus betulinus | reverse complement strand
CCTGCCATTTCCCATCCGTATTTGCCATACCCACCCCTTCATCCCTCATCCTCGATTTCATTAGCATCTGTGGCGTGTATTCATCCATGCGTGAGCCGAAAATGTTAATTGCCCTCTTTCTTTTTCTTTATGTACTTTCGTTAATTTGTTAGTTGATCTTTTTTGCCGTGAACTGTGCCAGGGGCAACTCACTGGTGGACACTGTTCAATGATAACTAGAGACATGCTCCATTTGAAACCTCCGGTTTGTTATCTCATCTACAAAGACAGCACCCAGACCACGACTTCAGATCAGATAGAAAAGGACAGAAAAGAAATACTGTCCCAAGCTGGTACTGTACTCGCGAACTTTTTTACCGTTTACAGTTACCGTCAACTCCTATATACCTCCTGTGATAGGGTTTGCGGGGAGAACCATTCAAGAATAGTGGGGGATTAGTGGGGGAAGGGGGAACCAATCCTACACTACACCGCTATCCTCCACCAGAAAGATTAAGATGGGCGGTGGAAGCTCTCTCTTTTAAAATGTTAATCGTTTCGAGGCTCGAAATCACATTTGTGAATGCAAACGGGGTGCTCAACTAACGGTCAGGGACAGCAGACGTGCCCCCTGCTTTCCATTCTCCATACAGTTTGTAGCGTTGCAGCCGCGGTATGGCGGTGTCGCAGGTGAAGCACACCTTCGATATGATTGACACACTCACGTCGTCGGTGCTGAAATACCTGGTGCCCGGATCCACCCCCGTCGGTTTGAGCAGTCCTCTCTTCAACATCCACGCCGAGCGCAAGGACCCGGTGGGATTTCAACCACAGCTTCCACAGTGGTGCCTCACGGAGGCTTCACCCCTACCCTCCGCCGACAACTTTCAAGTGGGCAACGACAACGCCTTCGTTGACATCCAGGTTGAGGAGAGCTTAGTACAAGCGCGCACTGCAAGAACAGATGTTGTTCCATCAGCCCCACTGCGAGTTGTAAAATATTGGACCTTTTGATTTGTTGTGCAAGTTTGATACCCAAAAAAGTCCATTGAAAAAAAAACCACACAAAGATTGAAAAGAGCGTGGAAAAAATAGACCTTTTTTGGTGTGGGGTAATAAGCTTCTTAGGAGAGGGCACAGTATTAGGCTTCAATGTATAGTTTCGAACAGATCGTTGAGGTCGTGTTGAGATTGATCTACATCTGACTGATCGTTGGTCAATTCGCCATAGTCAGCATCGTTTGACTGGTATATAGGTAATCTCGCCAGTTTAAAAAAACGTCTGCAACTACGTGCATTTTTTTATAACTGAAAACTGATTGGTAGAACTAATGATTTCAGGGTAATTCTCAATCAGCATTTCAGCAATGTGATGCACGATTGGGGGGTAGTGTCATGTCCATCATAAAGATGTTATCTTTATTGTTGCAGACAGTCATTTGAACTTATCTATGGTGTTTTGTACCCAAGGAAAAAAAAACGATTGTCAGGTGGGGCCTCAGTTTTTAAACTTATTGGTGCCACTACATGTTTGATGTTTTTTTGTGATAGCGGATCGATGAGAAAAAATACCTATGAACAGATCCTCGATTTAGGAAAAATATAGAATGAGAGTACAGTTTGGCTGTGGCCTTCGTATAACAGTATTATTTCTATTTTAGTGACCATACAATTTGGGGACTTCAAGGTGAAAATAACACAATCAACACAAGTAAGGAAAAAGTTATAAGCGGGTTAATTCGTTTTACTTTCGTTGCTTGTACGTGCGAAAAGGTGAGAATTAGTATCAACACAGTCGTACGGGGGTATGTGTTCCAGAAAACAACCTGCACGGTTTCTTAAGGTTTGTGTTAGTTGGTGTAGGCGTGGGACGAGGGGAAAGACTTTGGCTTTACTTGTTGGCCTTACTTACCTGGAAACCTGATGATTTAGCTTCCCTTTTTTGAAAGTCCGTCACAAAACTTGAACAGACAGTAAGAGATTTCATACGGAACAGTGCAGTCCAAGTCTGATCAGGTAACCTATCATGTACTTCTGTCCACCCATTTGGTGATCTTGACTCACAACAAGAACCTGTACAAATCCTGGGCCATGGACGAAAGTGCTAAGTATGAACAAGTGACGTGCACCCGTGGTCAGCATGACCTTGGCTTGTTCACGACAGCCAACATCGGGAAACTTCCGGTGAACGACCTCGAGGAACCGATCATCGTCAGGGGAAATCACCGTGCGGAGCCGGCTGTGGTCACGGGTACTCTGTGGGAGAACCGATGCCAGGCTGTACTGTCCTTGGCCGCTTGTGTCACGGTGCTTGGTTTGGAGGAAGATTGCCAGCTGTTACTTCCATTAAATTCAACACGACTGGGACAGCTCTCCCAAGCCTTGAGTAAGCATCACCCTAAACTCCACCAAGAGTCGACGTTAATGAAGTCTTTCTCACGCACGGATCAAGCCAACACCCGAATGACTACGAGTGGGTCGGTCAGACTTCCTGACGAAACGTTACCGACTGTCCCAGGTC
>JADBJO010001538.1:282500-317500 GCA_016801955.1 Conus betulinus | reverse complement strand
GTGCAGCCATATTTTGTTCATCAGTCAAAGTGGATTTTCGTCTGAATTTTGTCAGGAATTCTCTTGTTATCGTTGTGTTTTTGTTTCATCTTACCTTATTTTTCAAGGTATACAAACTGCTGCAGATAGGACTCCGTTGTTTTTGTTTTTGTTGAAAGATTAGCAGTCAGATTATCATTTGAATTCTAGTGGAGACGAGAAGAAAAAAATCGTTCATTTGCGAGACTTGAACCTCTAACCAGGGATTCTTTCGCTTCTCACAATAACCTTATCCGCCTCTCCAACTGATAATGCAGACCATGTTTAAAGACATTCTGACGTGAGGTTTGTGCTGCACGTTGCTGTATTTTGGAGCTGTGTGCATTTTATGTTTTCGCCATGTTCATGCCGTCTGCTGTTGACTCTTGCGTCGTTTCGCATAAGATTTTGTTTCATTTTAATGTCATCTAGGTTACCTGTGTCTGTGTCTTCTGTCAGAATTTTCTAAATCCAAAAGCCACGCTAGTCCTTAGGCGTTGACGTGTGTTTGTTCATTTATTGTCTGCTGTTGTTGGTATCTGTGTATGGGCCAGCATTGAACTTCCTTTTTTTGCTGGAAGTTTCAGTGTTAGGTGTGTGTGTGTTTGCACTTTCTGTCTGCACGTGTATGCTAAGTAACTGGGTGCAAACAGCATTGGTTTGGAATTATGCGTATCAGTATTGTGCCTTTTGAGCAGTCGTTCCCCCTTCTTTGCTTTCATTAGCTCTGCCCGCTTCAATTTAGAGTTCTTTTGATTAAGAGAATTAGGCAGTGTCCCAGTAAACCTTTCGATGCAGCTGTCGTGGAAAGCAAGACATTTTTTAGGTCCGGCTGATCTTACAGGTCTATCCAGTGTTGATAACTTCGCCGGTTTTTGTTCCAGTTACTTTTTTTCGTGTACTAAACAACAGGAAAATGATTGTAGCTATGAATTCTACGATGGGCGTTCTCTTTTTTCCACCCGTACGAAGCTATCAGCTTTCCAATTTTTCAATTCCAGTACCATGAAGTTCAGCCACAAGACCGCTTGGAGTTCTTTCAGGGCTGTCACCGTGCAGAACAGGAAAACCATGTCACGTAAAACAACAAAAACAACAAGAAATAACAACAACAACAACAATAACAATGACGGCAACACACAGCAGCAGCAGCAGCAACAACAACAGCAAACAAGAATACATGTAAACACGTGATTATGCACAGCCAGTGGTAGAGCCCCCTGAGTTGGTTCAGAGGTACGGAGCGTGCCTCATTGAGCCGTGCTGTCGTATCATACCTGTGATGGCAGTGACAGTCTTTTGTGACGATGTCTGTGCAGACGCTGAGTCGGGGCACCATCACGCAGTACGTGCTGGGAGTGCAGGGGCCCCTGGGTCCCCTGTCCTACCTGCGGGTCTGGCACGACAACTCCGGCAGAGGCCTGCACCAGGGGTGGTACCTCGGCAAGGTCATCATCACACCGACCTGCAGACTGGCTCCAGGTGTGTGTGTGTGTGTGTGTGTGTGTGTGTGTGTGTGTGTGTGTGTGTGTGTGACGCTTCATGCATGTGTCATTTGCCTACTTGCCTGTGTACAGGTTGGGGGGGGGGGGGGGAGGTGGGAGGGGGGGGCATATGGTGATATTGCTCAAAGTAATTTGTCGAAGCAAACTAGGATTCGCATGCCAGCCGTTTCTTTTCAATCATGCATGCCTTCGTGCTCAGGGACCCCGTCTTCTACTTCCAGTTTCTCTGAGAATGGAATGTAACGCGTTTACTTGTGACTGACAATAAGAGCGTAGTTTCTAGGCTTCTCACACTCTGCACTTTCAAATTGCAAATGCGTAACAATGGTGGCGATTGAAACATGTAAACATTGTTCTTTCTATTATTGTTGAATATCAAATTGATTTTCTGATCCGGCAAACACACACACAAGCAGTCTCGTACACCACAGGTGATGGCGTTGTGAGAGGCGTTTTGACACCAGGCAGGTTTAGGCCATGGTGTCTGTGACCCTCCTGTGAGGACTCTTCCTCAGGTGACGTTCCTCCTTCTCTTCTTCACCTTCTGGATTCAGGATCCTCGCTCATCTTCTCTCTCTTCTACGCCTTCGTCTGGGTTCAGATACACCGACACCTGAGCTACTGAGTCACTTGGGTCGCTCGCCCCCCCCCCCCTTCTCCAACCCACCCCTCTCAAGTCCTTCTCTGTGCCGCTTCCATCCATAGTTGTTCCTTCGTGTGTCTGATTTTCCTGTCTTCTGTCTGTCCTGTTTGAAGGTCATTTCACGAGAAATCTCCTTTAAGCCGTGTTTTACCACTCATCAACATTCACACGCCTCCCGAAAGAACCTATCAGTCTACGTCAGTCCTATTACACACCAGTGGACATCCAGATTCTCCCAGTTGCTTAAACATCGAAAAACACGGTAATTACCATACTGTCAGCTACAGTGCTCGACATCCATTCGCATCCAGTCCCGCCCTGAAAAGGGGCCAGCTAAGCACTTCAATGTAGTATGAGCTTGTCACTAAAGGTTGCTCGAAAAGGCGAACAAATGGTGGAAAGTTTCGTAGTAATTGTCAATAACAGCCATCGTGTGCTAAGGAGGTATGATGTTTAAGACTCATGCATACAAAGATAATCGTGCGCCGTTTTTCTGCTGGTACGACGACGACACGTCGTCACAAAAATCCCACGGTTGTTACACCGGACATTCAATTTCGTCAGTTGGTTTGCCAAATGCTTACGGATGGAGCGTATTTTTTTATCAGTTGACGTAAGACTGAAGATTATAGTTAAATTTCAGGCCAAAGGAAACGGACCTGCTTATTTTAAGATCACGATTTACGATAAGATGTTTGCTCAACATAACAACTGTCAGATACGTTGGATGTTCTCTCTCAGCCAAAATCAGAACAATGACTTCAACGGCTCTCTGTGGTAATTTTCTGTCTTGTTCAGGCTGCGTTCCAATCCATGATGCCAAACACTCACCCACATTGGCTTTTCTTATCATTCTGCATTTCTGTCTGACGGTTGTTACGATGTTCAGTTGGACTTATTCAAACAATGCGAAATAATGCTGAAATAACACTGATGCATAACAAATGTACCGACCTTTTCTTTGAGCATATCTGTAATGTTCCTGTTTCATTTTTACGTAGAAATGCTTATAAAGTAGCAAACTTACTCACGATAATCAAGCGTGTATCTGACACAGAACCCCATCTGACGGACGTTACATCCTCACGTTTGGACGTACCGAGCAGACCTGCTCATGGTTCGACTACTGCTACAGATCATTTATATTCACAGTCAACAGATACACCGTGAACACAACTGATGCGAAGTTAGATATTGTTGTGGCATTTAGTTACATAGTTTGTATATGACTAAACTGACTTAAATTGGCCATTGGCTCATATCTCAATCGCCATCCCCCGAAAAAAATGTTCTCCTTGTTTGGTTGGTGGCTCAGTTTGTTAGCTGACTTCTTTCAATGTCGAAAGACAGAAGAAATGAAGAAAACATTAACAACAGAACTCGCCTTTTCAATTATTTCAGCTGACATGATGCCATGATTGCATGTTATGTAGGAGCAAAACAAAACAAGAAAACAAATAGACGTTGTACTGTCGTAGAAAAAAAAATGAAAAGGATTGTTGTTCATTTTCACGTGACACTTTCCCAAATTGCATCATATATCATGACTTGTTTCTGGCAAAGAAATCATGTGTTACACATTGCAAGAAGTTATCACTGCAGGATGAAAGAAGTATCTATCGTGAACGCTTGAAAACGTATGCACGATTGGATTTGCGCTTCTCGGGGTTTTTCTTCCGGCTTTTGTTGGTAGATTTCTGCATGTTCTGCATCAGTCTTTCTCTTCTGTTTTGTTGTGATCAAGAAAGTTAAGTGAGATCCGAAGACCTAGAAAATATAAACTACTATGACGATGCATCATCCTGTGTTAGATATTTTCCACTATTATTTGGCTGAAAACAAACCCGCAAAGTACGAAATTTGATCATTAGAATGAATCAGTATGCTTCAGGTGAATTCGCATGTTTGTTTCAATCATTTGCTTGTGTCTTATTTATTTATGCATTTATTTGTTTATTCATCATTCATCTTTAAAAATTGTTCTGAATAGAAATATTTAGGTCTACTAGCATAACAACAAAGTAAATGTGCGTCAAAATCAAAATAAATTGTTCAAGTTGTTGTTTATTAGTTTAGTCAGGGTTTGGTAGCTATTATGGTACACACGCTAGCGATGATTCCTCCTTCTATTAGAAGAACGACTGCTAGGTAGACTTCCCACAGAAGAAGCAAAATGCCCAGCTCTGCTTCGACTTCAGGTATGATGTATTCTGCATTAAACATGCTTTTATTCAGCCGTTATTTCTGACATCGCTAGAACAATGTCCAAACCAGGAGTGGACTAATGGGCGAAGATCACATGATAGTTAGAGAGATCTAATCAGGTCCCCATCGCACAGTCTTTTGCCGTAATGTCCACAAAATGGCTGTTTAAAGGAACAGTTGGAAACAGTTTGGATCTTTTTGATCTCTAGGTAGTTACTTATCTGACAGAGGTCACGATTTAAAACGACTCATGAATTCCTACATACCCTTTTTTCATCATCTCTGTAGCAGTCGGTGCCAGCTTCGTCTTGAATCATTTGGCTTTGATGTTATATTAAGCACAGCAAGAACCTGTGCCTCGTTCTCAGTGGAGCTGGTGTGATAAAAAAGACGATCGTTTATATTTTGACATGCTATTCATCAAAGAATGGATATCGCGCTCGTTTGCAGCCATTGTTTGGAATTTGGGTTCGGAAACATTTGTTTCATTTGGTTATGTGTTGTCCGACAGAGAGCATGAAAGAAAGCAGAATCGGGTTGAAAATTGTGTGAACTATTGAGTGCCCAAACAGTACGTATGGATGTCAAACGGAATTTCGCCTTAGACAGCGTGAAATAAAATCAGAAATCGAATATTATTTTTGTCGGCATGTTTGCCCAATTTTTTTTTTTTCTCTTCTGTCTTGTGATGGTACACAATTCTAATGTGCATTGTTGCTTTACGACCAACCTCCCCACTCATTCACTATCTTGGGCAGGAAATTTCATTCATTAGATAACATAATTTAGGACATTAAAAATAAAAGGCAGAGACCAAAACTTTTGATTTGATATTATATATCTCTTTCAGGTTTTACGTAAAGCAGAAATAGGAAATGAATAGATTGTTGTCGCCTCTTATTCCCATTTGTGTGACAAAACCAAAAGTAGTATGGATGATTGCCCTTGTCACAAGCTTATAATATATACAAATAACATGCAGTAGGATACATTATTCCTAAGTGGGACCGTAAAGATTTACTCTGCCATTGTCCTGTAATGACCTTCACATACATTTCGCAAGAGGGACACTACAAATACGAGTTCTTCTTTTGTCTGGTTTGACTCTAAACACCGTAAAATTTGAAATTCAAGAGCTGAAACTGTTTTAGCCGCCCGCTGTTCTTGTGGCCTGAAACTTTTCCACACAAGTTGGTAATGAAGCATTCTCCATGTTCTTGCCGATCTAATTCCCATTCCCCCAATTTCCCCACCAGTAATTCGATCGCCTGGAGACAGCCCGAGGGACTGTGAAGATGAGGCCATGTTTGACTTCTTCCTCAACTGCCTAATTGCCCTCTTTAAACCCGAATTGGCTGCGTTTCTTTCCCCCTAGCTCCTTACGCTATTCTAGGGTTTTTGGGCGTCCTGACAGCCTATCTGTCTGACTGATACATGCACGCATGTGCGCGCCCGCCCGCGCGCGCGTGCGCACACACACACACACACAGATAGATAGACAGATCTTTTACATATACATATATATATATATATATATATATATATATATATATATATATATATATATATATAGAGAGAGAGAGAGAGAGAGAGAGAGAGAGAGAGATTATAGAGAGAGAGAGAGCGCAGCGCAACCTTATACGTATCTTATTTGCACCCACCACCCCACACATCACACACGCGCGCGCGCGTACGCTGCACGAACGCACACATACACTGTCAGTTTTTCCAGCGTCCTCTCTCTCTCTCTCTCTCTCTCTCCCGACTATCTGTCTGTCTGTCTGTCCGTCTCTGTGTTTTGATTCTCTGTCTCCGGTCTCTCTCCCCCCTCTCTCTCTCTCTCCCTAATTCATTCACCATTTCCAACCATTTATAACAATGCGTTCGCTAACGAGATCTGTCCTTTTCCCTCAGAAGGTGATCAGTTACAGACGCGTCCGCCGAAATTGATGGTTTGCGGGCAATGAAATATGAGGGTGCCATGCATGATGGATGGATTGGGGGGGGGGGGGGGGGGGGAGGGGAGGAGAGAGAGAGAGAGAGAGAGAGAGAGAGAGAGAGAGAGAGAGAGAGAGAGAGAGAGAGAGAGAGAGAGAGAGAGAGAGAGAGAGAGCAGTCTATCATTTGTCCACTTTCGGTCTAATACTGATATCAGTTTCTCTTTCCTGGTCGAGATATGATCTAGACCATTTATGACTCAGACAGTTGTGTATGAGTGATATTTACGCAGTCCTTGTTTTTTTCTTTTACATTTCACCCAAGCATTTTCCATGGGCGATAGATTGCTAGGATCAGCAAGACCGATAGAGTTGTTTCTAGACCAAGGCAGTCACAGTGACATAGCCCGCTTCATTCTTCTTCCAGTATTTCAAAACAAGCATTGCTCTTACGGGCATGAGCATCTCTCCGTGTACCATTCCGCCTGTATTTTTCTGCCTCCAAGCGATATTCAGCAACGTGTGACTGAATGACATTGATGGCAGTTTTCACGGTCTTCTCCGGTGGGTGACCGACCGCCAGCCGTCGTTAACTGCTGTGTATGGACTCCAGGCGCTGGGATAACGAGAGGATGGGATGTGGCTGTGGCTGCGCATGGGGTAGTCGGGACTGACAGCACGATAGTGATTCTACTGAGAGGGCACACAAATTGAAGCAGGAAAAAAAAACAACATATATACCTTCAGTGGAGGTAGGCTGGTGGATAAGGAGCCAGGAGGAAGCTCTAAAATCGAGTCACGAAGAGGCTGAGATTGCCCATTTACCAGGCCTATAGAAACTTGGAAATTTCTTCTTCTTGCTGTACACTCTCTACCACTTAGAAAACCAACAACAGTTTGCTGGCTTTCACGCAGTCTAATGCAAACACAACATGCAGAATTGGTACACCGGCCTCGTTTACATTCAATGTTTTCATGTCCTTGTGTTATGTATTGCCGGTCGTCCACACTCCACTGATGATCATTTTGGACAGTCTGGGACATAAACGCGTCAGAAATGTCGTCAGACAGAGAGAAAAAAATTATAATTTATTAAGTCGTTTGAGTTTGGGGAACCAGAAAGGGTAATCAGGAACTGTAATCAGCATATTCACATTCATCCTGTGTGATTTCAGTGCCAGAATATGGAATATTGATAAGTAAATAATTTAGTATACTAAAGTTGGGAATATTTTCTCCTATATAGTAACTGTACCGCCAGTAGTAGATCTTTTGACGCAGTTTTGAATAAATTTCAAAAATGTCATGCGGATGCTGTTACAGTGAACAGGTTTTTATTTAGAATTCAACTTTTTTGCTATTGCCCAGCCATCTAAAGACGTCGACGAAGTTAGTATGTAGAAGAGTTAGCGGTTCGAAAAGCATGAAAGTTAGATATCTTCTTTCCAGCGGAAGTGTAGTCAGTAGAAGTACACCAGCCTTGATTTTTCACGAAGAAAAATGGCATATAAATCTTCCCATAACAGCATTCTCTTATCAAGCGTCAGCCGAACATACAGTGTCTCCCGCCTAACTTGGGATTCTGACATCGGAAACCTCTTCTCATGTCAACACAGGAAGAGTTTTACCGTATATCAACATTTTATAGTTAACACCTTTATGACAGGGACATTTGAAAACATTTGTTTCTGTGCAGACGTACAGACTGTCGACTTTGGACTCACGGTTTATAAACGAGAATAATACTAAACTATTTTACATAGACACTGTAACCACGATATTTTGTGTTACATCTGCTAATGATAATCTAACAAGTAATCGAAGACAAATGCCAGCACTGTCACGATTTCTATGTGGACAACGAAGTTTGTTCATTGGTGGTGGTGGTTTTGGTGTGAGTGTGTGTGTGTGTGTGTGTGTGTGTGTGTGTGTGTGTGTGTGTGTGTGTGTGTGTGTGCGATTTATAATATTTAGAGTTAAAATGTTCCGTCTGTTTTACTTTGGAATAGACGATTCCGGTTTCTGTCTGTGAACGAAAGTTACACTATATACAAATCTTTTCATTCACGAGCTTTCATAAGAAGTGCATGTGTATGAAATTACATGTTATCTGTGTACATATCTGCCTTATTTTCTGCGCTGTACTTGTGTTGTTAACTTCATTTACTTCATTCCTCGTTGAATTATCACAGAAACTTCATTAACTTACGTCAAAATGTACATTTCCACCATCAAAATGAAAAGAAGGGAGTCCCCATCTCCACCTGTGCAGCTACATCTTCCTGTGCAACCGGTGGCTGGCGGTGGAGGGAGGACGACGGGCAGGTGGACCGCATCCTGCCGGTGGCGGGCCGCGAGGACCTGGTGGACTTCCAGCACCTGTTCTTCACGGAGACTCAGCGCTCGCTCAGCGCACCCACCTCTGGGTGTCCGTCTTCTCCCGCCCCCGCAGGTCCTCCTTCTCCCGGGTGCAGCGCCTGTCCTGCATCCTCTGTCTGCTGCTGGCCACCATGATGGCGGACGCCATGTTCTACCAGACGGGCGGAGGGGCAGGTAACTTTTGAGAGAAGTAGGTGATGGGGAAAAGGGAAGGGGGAAAGGGAGAGGAGAAGGGTTTGGGCTAGAGGGTGGAGGGACAGGGTAATGGTTATGTATTGCATTGAACTGCATGGTACGTAATGATGTCATGCGTTGGATTGAATTGTTTCAATTGATTTGATTGTCGAGACACATTTAAAAAAAATTTTTCTCTGTGTGAATTTGGGCATCTCTTCACATGTGTGGCAAATCTCCATAATACAACACAACCTTACGTTTCTGTGTTGTTTTGTGTTCATGGAACAAACGGGAGTATTTGGAAGATGGACTAAGTACCGCAGCAACTGTGCAGGCACGAGCTTAACCCAGTCACCGGTGCACCCCGATTCACCATGAAGGTACGGACGACGTAGTCGACGTAACCAAGAGGGTCACCAATGGAGACCTGCAAACAGATCTCGAGGCGTTTGAGAAGAAATGCTTCAGACTTGTTCTCTGCAACTCATTCCAAGAAAATAGAACAATGACAGCGTTAGCTAGGCAGTCAAACACACACACGTCGGCGGAAAATCCTTGCAGCAGTCAAGCGTCTGAAGCCCAGGATGGAGTCCTAGTTCAAGACCAGTCTACAAGGTGCAGTGGAGGACAGACGACCCTGAGTCAGACTAAAGAAGCCAGGATAGACAACCTAACGGGCTGGACAAGTTACGACACCTCATCCCTCTTGTCCATGACTGCTCACAGACGGCTGTGAAGAGTCCTGTCTGCCCCAAGTGTCTGGCACCCCAACGATAGCGTCAGAGGGCAATGCTCATGGCAATGACGGTGTTAACGTTTCCCTCTACTCATCCAAATAAGCCGTTGTACAGAATCTTACTGGAGACAACGCTCGTGCTGAGACTGTGGGTTCTGTTATGTCCGCGTAGCCCGGAGGGGGTGGGGAATAGAGAAGGTTCAGGTGAGGTTGGTGGAGGATGGTCCAAGGTCAAACGAGCTAACGCAATGTATCAGGTAGCTGAGCACCCGCACCGGAAAAGTACAGACAACCGAGATGTTTTCTTGGAGGGGTGGATGACCACGGCAGTTGTGGTATGGAAAAGGGACAGAGTGAGGATGTTGAAAACTGGTAAACTCTCCTTGTAGCGGATGGTGATCCGATCGTGAAAGAGTTCTGAGACCCCATTTCCCCACGAGCGCCAGATTATGTAGTTGGAACAGCCAGCTCACATTGAGATGGTTGTGACTTAAAATCACGGGCTCCAAAGACAAACCATTAGTAATCCACATTGACTGTCTTTAACCTACCGTCGTTCTGGAGGTATTGGTGTGGTGTCAGATAGACCCCTTCCTTACTGTCTCGGTATGGCTGTCTCCGTCTGTGCTATCACGAGAAGGAGTCTGGACATTAAACTGAAATTTACAAGACCAAGTTCTGCGATAGCAAGGGCAAGAGTTTTGCCCCCCCCCCCCCCCCCCCCCTCCCTTCTCATCCCTCTTCTCTCATTAGATCATTGGGTAGCAATGACTTACTTTAAAGCGAGAAAGTAAATTTGAGGTCCATGGACAGCACGTACATATCACACACTTAAAAGAGCCCAAAACACCAGTGTGTGTGTGTGTGTGTGTGTGTGTGTGTGTGTGTGTGTGTGTGTGTGTGTGTGTGTGTGTGTGTGTGCGCGCGCGCGCGGGCGCGCGCTCGTGTGTGTTACGATTGCTTGATAAATGCAGAACAAGAGTCCTGTCTACAAACCAGTTTTTATAGGCACAGAATTGGCTAAACATGAATAAAAATACAGGTCATCGAGTGGGATTCCCTATTTTGAGGCATTATGTTTTTGGCCTGAATTGACAATTTCCGGTTAAGAGGAGGAAACGCTGAATAACTACCATAGCCTGTGTATTTTTCATCCGATAAGATGCAGGAAGAAGAGTGAAACTGAATGATAAGGAGCAAAATTGGATGAGAGAGAGAGAGAGAGAGAGAGAGAGAGAGAGAGAGAGAGAGAGAGAGAGTGCGTGTGTGTGTGTGTGTGTGTGTGTGTGTGTGTGTGTGTGTGTGTGCGCGCACGCGCGCGCGCGTGTGCGCACGCGCGCGCGTGCGTGCATCGTGCCTGCGTGTGTGTATGTGTGTGTGTGTGTGTGTGTGTGTGTGTGTGTGTGTGTGTGTGTGTGTGTGTGTGAGAGAGAGAGAGAGAGAGAGAGAGAGAGAGAGAGGACGTGCTAAAGTTTTAATTCATGTGTGCCATATTGTGATCGTGAAAGCATGATCCATGTGTAAATGTTAATACACGCGCGACCACATGTGTTTTCGATGAAAAGAGTATTGATCTTTACTACTTTTCTCTGCTTGAAAATGGTGACATCCTGCAGGTATCAGAATTAACACAGCAGGCTGCGAGAGATGGAAACTTCACGGACGGAGGCAAAACCTTTGTTGTGGAATTCATAATGATGAAACTGCTGACGTGAGGGTGATATCATCTAGAAGCTGACGCCAACAGCAAGCGTCAAGCTCTGATTCTCGAAACTCGAGATCTTTTGTTTGTAGACTCTTGAGAGCCACAGTAATGTAAAGAATCCAATACAATCCTGTTCCTTTTTATTTGTCAATACAACAACAACAACAACAACAAAGGCAACAACAACAAGCGTCGACAGTGTAGAATATCAGCGCAACAAATGTAAATAGACACAGGACACGTTTGGCACAGTACGGATCATTGCGTGCCATTATATAACTGGACATATTGTGACACGAGATTGCATTTCATAGCACAGAATAATCATCGCAGAACACCGCAGATGGCGACATTATGAGAAATAGGAAGAAGTGCGGGGCACAGGACGGCATAATGTGACACAAAACGGCATATAAAAGCATGTTTTTGATCGGATCCAGAATGCTAACGTAACACCAGAGGGGAGGAAGTTAGTCACATTCGGGTTTAACATCCACTACTACCATTGCAGGTGTTACAGCAGATGGGACAATAATCCCTGGACGTTGGCGAGAGGGCCAAACACTACACTCACCGTGAACAACAACACATAAAAGGAGCATCAAAAATGGCGATTTTTGTATTCGCCACCAACACAATTCAAACTCAGAATGTCTGACAGCCAGTTTGACGCTCTACTACTCTGTTACGCACCCCAAAAGCGCAGTTTTATGCGCCAGATTTTTTCCTCTGTCCAGAGGTGGCCTGTTCATCAATCTTGCGGAAGTGGGAAAAAGTGGGATTAGGCCTTCGTGCAAATTTAAGCACACGCAGCTACTACGTTGGAAAGTGTGTGTTTCTCTCTCTCTCTCTCTCTCTCTCTCTCTCTCTCTCTCTCTCTCTCTCTCTCTCTCTCTCTCTCTCTCTCTCTCTCTCTCTCTCTCTCTCTCTCCTCTCTCTTCAAAAATCTTTTGAAGAGGAAGGAGAACGAATATAATTCTACTTTATTATGCAATTTGATTAATTCAGTAAACGATCAGAAAGAGTTCTGGAAGCATATGCGTAAAACATTAGGTAGAAAAAGTAATACGCGTAATAATATTTCAGTCAGTGATTGGTATCAGCACTTCAAAGAACTTCTCGAAAAAGATATTGAAGAAGACGTGCAAGAAGTAGAAGACGTTACCTTTCTTGATATTGATAGTGAAACAGGTCCTCGACCGCCTAATTTCAAGAGCAGAAGTAATCTCAGCAATTAAAAAACTAAAAAACAGAAAAGCTGCGGGCCCTGATGGTATAGTTGGAGAATTGTTTAAAAAATGCTGGAAATGCCGTTATTGATTTTTTGGTCATATTTTTTAACGTACTTTTTGACAAAGGGATATTTCCCGATGACTGGACAGAGTCGATTATATTGCCATTATTTAAAAAAGGTGAAGTCAACAATCCAGGCAACTATAGGGGCATATCACTTTGTGATATAGGTTGTAAAGTATATAGTTCAATAATCAACTGTAGATTGCAAGAGTGGGTCGAACATAATAATAGCACTGGCGAATGGCAGGCAGGTTTTAAGAAAGGTTATTCAACTATCGACCAAATGTTTACACTTTTAGCTATTATACAGAAACAGTTTTCATTGAATCGCAAATTATACGTAGCCTTCATTGATTTCGAAAAGGCATTTGATTCAGTCTCCAGAAAATTACTTTGGCCAATACTTAAAAAGAATGGAATAAAGGGTAAGATGCATCGATGTATTAAGAGCATGTATGATTGTGTAAAAGCGAGGGTTAGATGTGGTGGAGACTTTACAGTCTATATAATGTGCACAAAAGGGGTGAAACAAGGGGATGCCTGTAGTCCTGTTTTGTTTTCCCTATTTATCAATGAATTAGCGCAAGAAATAATGGAGAACGGAAGACATGGTGCAACCTGTCCAGATACTGTTGAAGTGTTTATTTTGTTATTGGCAGATGATATAGCGTTATTGTCAGAAACCCCAATTGGCCTCCAGACCCAGTTGAACAGTTTATGTAATGCAGCATCTAGACTCCAACTTAAAGTGAATATGAGAAAGAGCAATATTGTTGTATTTAGAAAAGGAGGTTACCTTGCAGCAAGAGAGAGTGGTCGTTCAACGGGGAACAAATGGATGTGGTTAACTGTTATAAATATCTTGGTATTAATTTTTCTACCCGGCTCAGTTTTGTGGCTGCTTGTAATGATCTCGCTAGCAGGGCAAGAAATGCATACTATATTATTCTGCAACGATTGTACAAACTTAATAATACTTCGCTTAAAGTAATGTTGAAAATTCTTTGACACTCAGGTGCAACCCATTGCTCTCTATGGTGCTGAATTGTGGGGATTGGATGCGGCCGCTGTTCATATTGAAAAGGTTCATTTGTATGCCCTTAAAAAGTTTTTAGGAGTCCATATAAAAAACACCCCCAACGAGTTAGTTTATGGAGATACCGGACGTTATCCTATTCATATAAATTCACGTGTGCAATGTGTTAGATACTGGCTAAAGATACTACGGATGACTGATAACAGGTTACCCTTCAAAGCTTATAAAATGTTATTTTGGTTGGATTCACGTGGTAAGACTACATGGGCGTCAAGTGTTCGTAAGATATTATTTTTAAAATGGCTTTGGATTTGTATGGCTGAACCAGGGTGTGGAAAATGTAAAGCACTTTTTGCAAGTATTTCGTCAGAGACTGATAGATAACAGGTGGCAGTACTGGCATGAACATATTCAGGAAAGTGATAGGTTTCATGGTACAGAACGTTTAAATCATCTAATAATTGCGAAATGTACCTTTCACTTGATATTGACAGACATATTAAAAATTACATGACGAAGTTTAGATTTGGTGTGTCAGACTTAGTTGTGCATCGTCAACGGTATAATCTTATTTCTGACAAAAGTTTGACATGCCCGCTCTGTCAAAAGGCAAACGATGATGAAATACACTTTTTGTTCATCTGCCCTGTTCTCAGTGACTTACGGCAGGAATATATTCCATTCAAATATTATGTAAACCCATCTCAGTTTCGTGTCACTTTACTAATGGTGAATGAAAATGAAATTATTGTGAGGAATTTGTGCATATATTTGTATAGAGCTTTTAAGAGGCGAACTGTTATGTTTACCTAATAAGTGTATGAAGGCGCTGATGTTGTATGAATACCGCTTCATTAGAATGCAGTTAATACCCGAGTCAGTAGATTGTACTTCATGCGCTGGTATAACTGATTGTACTTCATGCATTTTCGTGTTATGTTATTGTTGTTGTTACACGCACCATGCTTTGTTTTGAGAATAGTCCCCCCTTCAGAAGGGGCTGTGGCCCTCCTGAATAAAAAAAATTTCATTTCAAAAAAAAAAAATTTCATTTCATTTCTCCTCTGTGTGTGTGTGTGTGTGTGTGTGTGTGTGTGTGTGTGTGTGTGTGTGTGTGTGTGCGTTGTGTTTGTGTGTGTGTGTGTGTGTGTGTGTGTGTGTGTGTGTGTGTGTGTGTGTAATCGCACGCGCGGGCGCGTTATTCTGCGCGCGCGTGTGTGTGTGTGTGTGTGTGTGTGTGTGTGTGTGTGTGTGTGTGTGTGTGTGTTCTACTAAGTCAATAAAGCTAAGCTATGAGGATACGAAAAAAAAAAATCCAGTATGCTCCTTTTGAAACTTATTAAAGGATTTTCATGGAGGCTGATTCGAATGAGCACAAACAGGTAATTCTCGTGCTGAATGAGCAAACAAAATTAGGTATTTTCTCGTGGTGGATGTGTGTAAAGACAACGCCTGTTCAGGTTAAATAAAAAAAGCAGCTCTTGGGGGTAGTGTGGGGATATATGGGAAGGAACGCAACGGGCACATCATTATTAGAATAACGTAGGGAGAAAACGAAAGGTAGTACATTGTGTTTTCTACAAAGACACACGGATTATACTCTGCTAACTCGGGTTAATAACACTTTGTAAAGCTTGAATCTAATCCAAAGATTGTCATTTCCATCAAGGATATGTTACGCTGTCATAAAACTACTCGTGAATCGGGAAGAATTGCACGTTTTCCTTTTCGTTGGCAAAACTAGATATGAACATATTACGATCTTTCAAAATTTCAGATTCTGAGTCTGGAGCCATCGAGCTAGGCCCTGTGAGGGTGACGATCCAGGAGCTGTACGTGAGCTTTGTAAGCAGCCTTATCATTCTACCCCTCAATCTCCTCATCGACCAGATCTTCCGACGCAGTCGTCCCAGAGCCCACAAGACTGATCTGGCCTTCATGGATCCCCCAGCGGCCAGTAAGGACAAAGTCAAGGACAAAGAGAGGAAGCAGCAGGAGGAAGATATTCAGGCCATCCGGACCCGCATCTTTCAGGTCATGACCTCTCCAGACATTGCAGACAAAGGCTTGGGCAAGGCTGGTGAGGGTCGTCGCCCGGAGGAACTGGCGGCGGCTTGGAGGGTGATCCGGAAAACGGTTCAGGTACCCAGATGAAGAGTTTGATGAGCAACACACGGGGTGTGAGTAAGTGAGTGAGTGAGTGAATGAGTGAGTGTGTGTGTGTGTGTGTGTGTGTGTGTGTGTGTGTGTGTGTGTGAGAGAGAGAGAGAGAGAGAGAGAGAGAGAGAGAGAGAGAGAGAGAGAGAGAGAGAGAGAGAGAGAGAGAGAGAGACAAAATGAGCCGACTTTTGCAGAAGAGAGATAGATGCGTGTTGCATCGAAGGGGTTTTGACGGCGTGATGTTGACAGCTCTTTTATGACGGGGCTGGGACGCAACCGGGCGATCTTCGAGGTGGTTGTATGAAGGTACTGGTTTGAAAGGCAAGGAGTAATACCACTGAGAGGTCACAGAAGATAAGACAACAACAACAAAAAAGTGAAATGACATTAACAACAAGAAAAGTCAAAATCAGCCACAGAAGCAAAACAGCTAGTGTTGTTGTTTTATTGAAAACAATGATTTTTGGTTCGGCGAACATTTTTGGGATCCCCTACTAACTCAGCTTTACTTAGTTCCACACATCCTCGCTCCTCAACCCCCCCCCCCCCCTCCCCCCATCCCCTTTTTTTTTCTCTTTCCCCTAGTTTTCTCGTGCGAAGGAGAGACGTAAAACCGACCACTGTATGATTCTCCAGAGAAGCAGCAAGAAGCGAAATCCACCGACCGGTCCCAGAACCCCCCGCAGTCCCTGAAGCCTCCCATGAAGAAGAAGACGGGCAGGCGGGTGATGCTGCCTCACTGGTGCGTGTACGTGGGCTGGCTGCTGGTGGTGGCGGTGTCTGGCGTGTCGGCCTTCATCACCTTCTCCTACAGCATGGAGTGGGGCCGGGAGAAGTCCCTGGCCTGGCTGGCCGCCCTCTTCCTGTCTGTGGGCCAGCCGTCCTGCTGGTGCAGCCCATCAAGGTGGGTTGTGTGTCTGTCTGTCTGTTGTTGTGGCGAGTGAATAAGGGATCAGTCGATGAATCAGTGAAAGATAGGGAAGAAAGGAATGTCAAAAAAAATGTGTGTGGGAATGTGTGTGTGTGTGTGTGTGTGTGTGTGTGTGTGTGTGTGTGTGCGTGTGTGTGTGTGTGTGTGTGTGTGTGTGTGTGTGTGTGTGTGTGTGTGTGTGTGTGTGTGTGTGTGTGTGTGGAGTGAGTGAGAGTGAGAGATGGAGAGAGAGAGAGAGAGAGACACTTTGACATTTTGACATTTTATTATCATTACCAAAGAGGTCTTTTGTCAAGGGGAGAGGGGGTAACAGGGCAATAACACTTACCTCTCCTTTCATGAGAAGAGAAGGAGAGAGAGGGAGAAGAGAGAGAGAGAGAGAGAGAGAGAGAGAGAGAGAGAGAGAGAGAGAGAGAGAGAGAGAGAAGAGAGAGAGAGAGGAGAGAGAGGGAGAGAGAGAGGGAGGGGGGGGGGGGGGGGGGGGGGGGGGGGGGGGGGGGGGGAATTTTGGTCGGCACTCCGCCCGATGAGGATAGTGACCAGCTTTAGCAGAGCCGATTTTCTGATCGTGACGGTGATTTCAATGTGATGATTGTGAGAGCTGTTGTGGGCTTAGCAAAACCGGTTTTAAATTACGGGTATTAAACGAGGAGAAAAAGTACAGGTAACAAAAGTCGTTTAAAAGAAAAACGAGAACAGAAAAGAGAGGAACATTAAGACACACAAAATAAAGGAGAGCAAAAAGAAGTGCATTTGTGTAGCGAGGAGGGAGGAGGGGTGAGGAGTTTACGTAGGGAGGCAAATGGTTTTGCAGATTTTAAATCGCGTCACGTTCACTTAAACCACGGATCTTGTCAAGATTGTAAAGGCAACGAGCTGTGGGAGTAGTTAGGGTGAAACAGTGTGTGGATTGCCTTTCCTACTCCAGGGTATTGCGTAGTAATTAGCCTGACGAAACCGAACACCGTAGCTACTGCAAGGACGCGAGGAGACGGTGTAGGGGGAGGGAGGGGATAGAGGAGGAAGGAAGGGAGAGAGGACAATGAAAATGAAGGAGGGGGTTAGTATGCGTAGTGCGTGCACATGCGTCGATCACAGTGCGAGTAATTTGATGACCAGATTAGCTGACTTTGATCTTTTGAGGGAAGGGGAACAGAGAGAGGACCGATGTTTCGTTGCCAGACCAAGTCGGTGTTTGTCATAAAATGAAGGTCTGTTTTTTTTGTGTGTGTTCTTGAAGGCCTTGGCACCATCATTAGCATCCCTCCCTCCTGCTCCGTTCTGATGCTGTTGATTAGATCATTCGGCAACTCGAATTAAAGGAAAAAGGACATTCATTCTGGTCAAATCTCCATGTGTGTGTGTGTGTGTGTGTGTGTGTGTGTGTGTGTGTGTGTGTGTGTGAGAGAGAGAGAGAGAGAGAGAGAGAGAGAGAGAGAGAGAGAGAGAGAGACACACACACACAGAGAGAGAGAGAATACATTCATTACTCATCCAAAAACAGTGTCAAGCTCTGGGACAAAGTTGACTTGATTTAAAATCAGAGAATCCTGAAAGACCCAACACACACACACACACACACACACACACACACACACACACACACACACACACACACAGACACACACACACACACACACACTCACACACACACACACACATATGCATGCATGCGCGCACACGCACAAGAGCATGCGCGCACACACACTCACACACACGCACGCACGCGCGCGCACACACACACACACTCACACACACGCACGCACGTGCGCGCTCACACACACTCACACTCATGCGTACATGCACACACGCACGAATTCTCACACACATATATGTCCTTCCTTTTACTTATCTTTTTCAGTTTTCTTCAGCATTCTTTTTTAGTCGCCTTCTTCGATTTTGCTCCCCCCTTCCCCCACTAACCACCTGCTCTGTATCCTTTAGCTAGGAACTGTGTGGACTACAACGCACCGAGGAATCGTTCCAACGATCGGAACATGGGCTCTGCCCAGCCATGGATTGCATCCATCCCGCGGGCAGTGGTGGGGTCAATCAGCATGGAGTGTGGGCTGATTGGCTTGCCTGGCTACTCGCCATCTGAGAGGCTGCAATGAGGGGGTGGGAGGGAGAGGAAAGGGAGGAGGAGAAGAGGGGAGAGACAGGGAAGGCAGAGGAGTGGGGTGAGGAGAAGGTTGTAAGGGGCAGGGGGGGGGGGGGAGGAGAGCGTAGGTGAGCGGGGTGAGGTACCCTGGGGGTATCTGACCGTCCCAAATGTCAGTCTTGAGAGGAGACACGAAAAGGGTGGCTGTTGAGATGCCGAATCCTTAGCAGTTGTAAATCAGCCAGACACAGAAGAGAGCTTTTTTTTGTTGCTTTTGCACACTTTTTACCCCTCCCTATCCTCCCTTCTTCCCTTCCATCACCCCTGTACCTACCCATATAAATAGAGAAAGAGAGAGAGAGAGAGAGAGAGAGAGAGAGAGGACACTAACGCACCGAGGATCGTTCCTACGATCGGAACATGGGCTCTGCCCAACCACAGATTGCATCCATCCCGCGGGCAGTGGTGGGGTCAGTCAGCATGGAGCGTGGACTGATTGGCTTGTCTGGCTACTCGCCATCTGAGAGGCAACAATGAAGGGGCGGGAAGGAGAGGGAAAGGGAGGAGAAGAGTGGAGAGACTAGGGAAGGCGGAGGAGTTGGGTGGCGAGAAGGTCGTAACCGGGAGGGGGGCGAGGGAGCAGAGGTGAGGGGGTGAGGCACCCTGGGGGTAACTCTCTGAACGTCCTTAACTTCGGTCTTCAGAGAGAAGACGGAGAAAGGGTGGCTGTTGTGATGCCGAACACTAAGCAGTTTTAACTCAGCCAGATACTGAAAGTTTTTTTTTTTTTTTTTTTAAAGCTTTTTCACATTTTCAGTCCCCCCTACTCTGCTGTCTCCCACCTCCCTTCTGTTTCTCTCATACCTTCCCCTAAACATTGAAAGAGGGACGGACAGAGAGAGAGAGAGAGAGAGAGAGAGAGAGAGAGAGAGAGGGGGGGAGAGAGAGAGATGGAGATTATATGTAATTAACAGAATGGAGTGAGTGGGGGAGGGGTCTTTGAATTGAAAAAAATATTTGCCGAAGACTTCGGGGGACATCAGTAAATTGCTTCATTGAGAGAGATTAAACTGTGACAGTCTTTGCTGCACGCGACATTGCATTCACGGGCACAGAAGAAAAAACTGGGGTATAAACAGGCATGTGCACCTTATGCATTAGAGAGAGAGAGAGAGAGAGAGAGAGAGAGAGAGAGAGAGAGAGAGAGAGAGAGAGAGATTTGTAAAAGAAGACTGTGTCTGTTGGCCTGTCTGTTTTACCTTCTCCTTACTCCCTCTCTCTCTCCCCTCTCTCTTTCTCTCTGCCTGCCTGCTGTCTGTCTGTCTGTCTGTCTGTCTGTCTGTCTCTCTCTCTCTCTCGTGTGTCTGTGTGTGTGTGTGTGTGTACGTGTGTGTGTGTGTGTGTGTGTGTGTGTGTGTGTGTGTGTGTGTGTGTGTTCAGTTTCATCACGAACGTTTATGTGTGTGTATTATCTCTCTTGATTGCAACGATTTATTGCCACTAAATGCATTTAATACTTATAATTGTTTAACCGGATTTAGTGTTCTAAATTTCAAGTTCTTCCCAAAACACCTATAGATGACTGCAGGATCTGCACAAGTGGAAACTGTACCGAAGAAAGATGGGAACGACAGGTCCAGCTGGAACAAAAACAGTAAGGTTTCGAGCTACAGGTTCTTAAAAGGCAAAACAAAAATCATGACGATTTCTTTTGCCTTTTAAAAAGCCTATGGTTTGAAATGTTGCTGGTTGTCTCTTCTTGTTTTTGAGCTGTTGCTGTTACCTTTCCTTCATTCATGTTGTTTCATTTTCTCCCCTGTTCCTCTCCTGTATCCTCCTCTTTGCTCAGCATCATTGACCTGTCCGCATCCTTGCGCAGATTATCGTCCTCGCCATGGTGATGGCCTGGGCCTGCAAGAAACCCAAAGAGGAGGAAGAGGAGGAGGAGGAGGAGGAGGAGGAAGAGGGCGCAGTGGACGCCTCGCAGATTCAGCTCAAGTCGGATGAGGAGCCAGACATCATCACACCCAAGATGGGTAAGGAACGGGTAGTTTTTAGTGATGATGAAATGTAGAAAGGACAGGGTGGTTTGGATGGTAGTCCACAGGCTGACAGGTGTTCTGTCAGCAGCCTGGCAATGACACAGTTAGGCGGGGAAGGAAGGGAAAAACGGGAGGGGGAGAGCGGCATGTGAATGACACAACTGACGGGAAATTAGAGTGGAAGAGGAGCGATAGGTAGGTGAGGAGGTGGGGGAGACGTGGTTGCTAACGAACCGACTGGCAGAAAAAGTTTATTGGGGGAGTGTGGGAGGAGAGCTACATTCTGATGACGGCGAAAAGAAAAATGGGAGGGAAAGAAGGAACGGATACAAGGGACGCGAGTAAAGGAGAAGGCTTCGTTTGTGGAGTAAGAAGAGAGTGGCACCCTAATGACCAGACTAGCGGAAAAGGTTTTGTGGAAAAGGAAGAAAATCACATGCTTATGGTGCGATGGGCGGAAAAGGTTTCGTGGGATAGGAAGAAAAAAAAACGCGCGCTTAAGGTACGATAAGAAGGGTACAGCGTGCTTATGACGCGATTGGTAGAAAAGATGTCGTGGGGCAAGACAGGAAACCGCGTGCTTCTATCGCCATTGGTGGACAAAGCCTTGTGATACAAGATAGGAACAAAAGGCCAACGATGCGATTGGTAGAGATTTTACGGGTGAGATCGGAGCAGTGCGCTTATGACATCAATTGGTAGAAAAGACTTCGCAAAGCAAGATAGGGACAGCGCTCTAATGACGCCATTGGTGAGAGGTTTTGTGAGAAGGGAAGGGAAGAACGGTTATGTCTTGGCGGCATCGCCAGCCCCAACAAACTGAGGGCGCTGAGAATCGTTTGCAAGCACTGCGCTGTCTTTGGTTCAACGACGAAACGAAACTCGCTCGCTCAGCGCAAGTGAGACAAATTTCATTTCCGTTTAGGCAGTAGATACGTAAAAAGGTAAATCAGCCGATGCATCTTGGATGGCGGATAGTGTGATAAAGCAGTAGCAGAGAGAAAAGGTAAAGTGACCCGTACAAAATTACATCAAGCGCTTACATTAGAGAGTCATGAATAAAATCATGATTCTAAGAATGTAGACTGCTGTTGTAAAAGTTAGTTAAGTTCGGATGAGAACTGATAGACCCCCAAACACAAGTGTTTTGGTCATGTCCGTCGCAATAACTAACCATCAACAACATTATCGGACAAACACTAAGTATCACTTTGGGATGAAAGTCTTAGTAACATATGGGGCAACGCTTGTTTCTTAGATATGACGAGACATGATCAGTTTAAATACCAGGGGCAAATGATAACTATAGTCTGAGAAATCAAGGATTTGTAGTAACCCATTCAGTATTGGCAGTCTTTGCTGTTAGAACTTTTAGTAGTGTCAATTGTACTTGTATTGGTGTAGCAGCAGTAACAGTAGTAACACTAGTAGGAGTAACGTGTAACAGTAGTAGCAGAAGCAGCAGCAGCTGCTTTAGTGACTGTAGCAGAAGGGATGTCTCGTAATTCTTGAAGAAATAATGACAGATGAAGACGGTATCGCCACAGACAATGTGATGTTTACAATTATGACAATGAGGAGAATGATGGGAAGAGTCTTAGAAGATAACACGCTCACTTCAGAAACTAGCACACACCGGGTTTGATTCAAACGTTTTTTTCTGACTGTAGCAGTGGTTTTTCGGATGAGACGATACGCCAAGGTTTCCCGTGCAGTTTGCACCTAGCGGACGATAAAGAGCCCATAGCAAAATGAGAGCCGTCTCTGGCAAAATTCTTTGGAATATTCCACTTTGAAATATAAAGGAAAATATTCGCAGACAAGAGGAAAAAAGGGAAACAATGTGAGTGGCGTCGCTCTTTGGCGACATTCGACGTTCTCTTCCCTGGGAGAGCGGTCCACATTTGACACAGAGCAACCCGTTGTAACGATGAAAGTGCACATATGAATACAGTACAAAAATCATATATGGTGACGATGACAAAGAATTCTGAAGGCAGTTTCAAATAAGGGAACTGCAGGTTAAAATTGAAACAACGTTCAAAAGGAATTTAAAGTAATTACTACGGTTGGCATGGACAAATAAATTACAAAACAAAACACGACACATTTTGACCTCTTAGGTCTTCTTCAGGTAAGATAAACAACATTCTGGACAACGAAAAGGAAGAACGAGCAATCAGTTATCTTCTCAAATTGAAATTTGAGAAGATAAATAATTGCTCATTCTTCGTTTTAATTTGAGAAGATAAGTGATTGCTCTTCGTTTTTCATTGTCCTGAATGTTGTTTATCTTGCCTGAAGAAGACCTAAGAGGTCGAAACGCGTCGTGTTTTGTCTTGTAAATTATTTACCCATGTTAACCGGCGGAATTACTTTAAATTCCTTATACAATTTTAATTCTAAAGGTGTTTTGCATTGCTCTCTGCGCAGCGTTCCGACCTCACCTGGCGGCCCCAGCCCCGGATTCCAGCGCCTTGGAGGAGAGTCGCGAGTTGCGCCAGAAGGAGATAGCCACGTCGCAGGTGATCCGGGAGATAGTGGCCTACCTCATCTACCTTCTCCTGCTCCTCCTGGTGGCCGCCCACACCCGGGACTCCCGCAGCTTCCTGTGGACCAGCAGCATCCGGAGCATACTCAACTCTGGCCCCACTGTGGCGCAGGTATTGGTAGTGACGTAATTGTTCGTTCTTCATGTTCGTCGTCCTGAGTGTTGTGTATCTTGTCTGAAGAAGACCTAATAGGTCGAAACGCGTCGTGTTTTGTCTTGTGATTCGTTTGTTCTTGTTTGGCGGATGTATTACTTAAACGTTTTCAGATTTGTTCACATTTCCACACGCAGTCGGTTCACTTGGCAGCTAACTAGGTGGTAGTTGGTTCCTGGTCAGAAAGTACGGTGTTGAATGTCTCTCGTGCCGGGCTGATTTTCGTGTACACTATGGTAGAAAGTTTCACTCAGCTCGGCTCTGACACAGCTGTGTTTTAGACTTAGAAATCTTTTTCAAAGGTCATACGTGGTATAGCCTACACATTGAAACGGATGGCTCAAGTCTTGTCTAATGATGAATTTTAGGTGGATCCAGGGTTATTTTTGTGTTGTATCGGGGTTTGTTTGATTAAGTATGGTGAAAATACGTTCGCGTATGAGTGCAGAGACGAGTGTAGCGACTCTCTCTCTCTCTCTCCCTCTCTCTCTCTCTCTCTCTCTCTCTCTCTCTCTGTGTGTGTGTGTGTGTGTGTGTGTGTGTGACCTATATGGATCAGGCGAGGCAGATGCCCAGCATATGCACAATCCAATGTGTTGAACAGGACTTGGATGCCTTCCTGGTAAGGACCGTGCAACGGCGTTCAAGTCGTGATATGCTTTGTTTTCCTGAGTTCAGGTGAATGGTAGACATGTATGTATTATCCAGTGGATGTGTGTAACTGTGAGAGTTCTTTGTGCATTTATAATGGCGTGAGTCCGCGGTACTTTAATTATGCCTTATGTGCGCTTCTAGGTTATCATATTCGTAGAATTTAGCGTGTCATACACATTTTCACTTTCTTTAAAAGCCTTGCAACCACTTTCATGAACGGTTGAGCTCTGTTAAACGCGCTTGCACAGTGAACTGAACCATTTAAACCATTTAAACCAGCAAGAAGTCGAAAGACATGGACAGTCTCTCTCTCACAGGTGGGAGATGCCAAACAGTTCTGGAACTGGACGCGACGAGTGATGGTTCCTAACATGTACACGGAGACAGATTATAGGGGCCACCTGCTTCCTGATGCAGGTGCCCGTGTCATTTCCACCATGGCGGCCTACAGAGTGGGGCCCATCAGACTGAGACAACACCGAGTCAGCGACAGTAAGTGGAACAGAAATGTGGGCTGGGTATCTTAAAAAAAAAAAGTATTGGAACAGAAATCGTGGCTGAATATCTTAAAGAAAGTATCTTTAGTTTCATGGAAACTAAAGAACATTATCTTTGTTTAATGGAAACTGTCAACATTTCACGCACGTCAAAAGGAAAAAAAAAAAAGGAAAAAAAAATGGATCAATATGAATAATGTATAAATTCTTAATTCTTTTAACTTTACGAGGATTTGGAGTCATATTTCATTTTTTGGTGACTATTAAGAACATGTCACCTTTTGGTGACTATTTAAGATCTACACCACTCAGTTTATATTATTACTGTGCGTCGGCTGAGTTACAACAACGACAAAGTGCGGTTCGAATAGTTAATCATTTTCAGGATGAGATGAATAGGAGCTTTGTGTTAACAGAAACGTTGAAATAACTTTCTATTGATCTTTTCCGGAAAATAGTTTTAAACTGGAGTCTGCAGCCGTATATTACACTTCCTGCGTTGTTCTTTAAATCACAGAAATATTTCGCGCTCCCAGCCATGGACGTAGAAGAAGATTATGTTTATATAGTATCGCAGGAGAATCATTGATTCTTTGGTATTTCCCCCTTCTTTTCAAATGTGTTTTCCAGAGTGCAAAATCCGTTCGATCGTGTTTTGTCGATAATACAAACGATAACGTGATCCAAATTTATAGGAGCATTTGCACTAGAGCCAACAATGTGAATTAGAGTAGATGAATGTAGTGTGTGATGTGTGTGTGTGTGTGTGTGTGTGTGTGTGTGTGTGTGTGTGATCGTTTTTTGAGAGAATTGTTTATGTCATCATTTATTTTTTGCCTTTTGGGGTACTTAACACACCAATGTACGTTCGCGCGCGCGCGCGCGCGCACACACACACACACACACACACACACACGCTCATGCACACACACACACACACACACACACACACACACACACACACACACACACACACACACATACACACACACGAGTGCGCGAGCACGTACACACACACTCACTGGCGTTGGCGTTTTAAGAGAGCAAAAGCATAAATTCCGCACGTACCAATTGTGAGATCTTGAACCACACATGCCGCTTTTTCACCATATTTCATTGACGTTCTCGATGGTATTGTCCAGAGCCGTGCAAACCGGTGGACCCTTTTTCGCGAGACCAGATCTACTGCACACAGTCGTGGTCCTGGGACGCGCAGGAGACGGGGACGTTCCTGGAAGGATGGACACCGCCCCCCCACCAATTTTTTCCCTGGGGTCAACTTCGCCTGGTCTTACCTGGACTGGTCCCAGACCGAAGGCATTCCTTACGTTGGAGCCATCGGCGTATACCCCGCAGGTAGCTGCCTAGATGTTTCTAAGGTTGCTGCTGTTGTCGTTTACGGAAATGGTGTTGCTGGTGATGGTGGGTATAACGTAGCGACAGATCTGTGGTAGGGACTGTGTTATTACTATAATTGGAGGTGATGGTTTGGTGACTGCAATGGTTCGTTTCTCGGTTGATTTACAGGTTTGCTGTTGTTGTTTATATTGTCGCTGGCTGTCTTGTTTTCTTGTCGCTTGTGTTGTGACGTGCCGTTTCCTGTTCTGATGGTATTCTATTATTGCATTATTTCATCTAGCTGTTGTTGTATGTGTTGTCTCCGTTGTTGATGCCTTTTCTAAAATGTCTTGATTATTGATTTTCCGTGTCTTTTCGCCATTGCTTATCAGCCATTTTACTTGACACATGTTGGTTTGCAGTTTTATTCAGTACAGAGAACAAAAAAGGGTTACTAGTCTACTGAACAAACAAAAGTTACTAATGACAGGACTGGTACACTACGCTTCAACAGAAGTTTCCCACGGGCACTACAAAATGAAGTGACCAATATTAAACCAAAGAAAGAAAACAGACTCCTTCCGGATGATACCCCTGCCATTCAAAAACAAACTAACGCTCATTTTATCCATATATTTGATTTTATCTGTCTCTTTGATTGTTCTGCATGTAGAAGCTCTTCAACTCAAAACGCATTAGTTCTGCCTGATCATTTGGTTTGTTATTTCCGTCTGGCGGTGTAGCAGCCCGTCGTTGTTCTCTTGCTTTATCCTGTCTTCAGCCACGCAATTTATGATCCGCTTATGTACACGTATTAGGTAAAAGGGGGGGGGGGGGGGGGGGGGGGTAGGGGTGAGGGGTTATTTTGAGCTGTTACTGTCGTTCTGTTCAGACTTCTTTTTAACCCCCGTTTTTTAAATAGTTATCTTTTCGGTCTGTTTTCTTTTTTTTCCTACCACATATATTATTACTGCTATTCTTGTTTGTTATTATTATTATTATTATTATTATCATTAGTATTATTATCATCATTATCATCATCCTTGCCATGATCATTATGATCATTACTATTTGTGTCAAACCAGGCGGCTATGTCAAAGACCTGATAGGAAATCGCCAGCGAGTGGAAGGGTTCCTGGCAGAGATGGAAGCCCTGCAGTGGGTGGACCAGTACACGAGGTCCGTCTTCATGGAGAGATGGTCCTACAACCCCAACATCAACTTGTTCGCCATGGTCACCGTGGTCTTTGAGACACCGCTGGCGGGCAAACTGCAGGGAGAGGTTCTCATCCATTCGTTCAGGTACTGTGATGTCATGTAACGTCTCCCCCCCTCCGTCCCTCACCAATAATTTGTTCCGTATACTGTCATACCTGCCGTTTAAACTCTTCTTTTAACTTTTGATTTTTGCAGCGTGTTTCCCTTTTCAGTGTTCCTCCCCTTTCATATATACATTTTCTTTCGCTGCCAGCTTTTAGAAACCATTGCATCCTATGGCAAGGTATGACCACTCTTTAACAAGTGACATGCCTCTGTTGCACGCTATGGATTGAAATTTTATTCCGTGGTGTAAGGAAGACGCTTTATTTGCAAGTGCCATGTCTGTGTTAAATACTCTGGATCGTGAGTATGTCCCGTGGTGAAAGGAAGGCCGCTGTATTCCGGAACGGGTCAAAGATCCCATCGTTTGCATTAGTGTTTGTGCGTGCGTGCGTGCGTGCGTGCGTGTGCGTGCGTGTGTGTGTGTGTGTGTGTGTGTGTGTGTGTGTGTGTGTCTGTGTGTGTGTGTGTGTGTGTGTGTGTGTCCCCCTCTCTCTCTCTCTGCTGCGCGCGCGCATTTGTGTGTATATGCGTGTGTGTGTGTGTGTGTGTGTGTGTGTGTGTGTGAGTGTGTGTGTGTGTGTGTGTGTGTGTGTGTGTGTGTGTGTGTGTGTGTGTGTGCGTGTGTGTCCAAATGCAGTCGTCGCTTACAAAAACAAACACAAAGAACTAGTCCTGTCGGATCCTAGCATGATCTCTGGCAAAACAGATCAGTCACTTTTCTTGCATGGTCCACAAAAAAAAAACCGCTGCAAATCCCATCCACGAACAGGTTGCCTTTGGTTTGCTTTAACCACTTATTTTTTCGGAACAGTTACTCACCAGTGGTTATTTGCCAGCTTGAAAACATCTTGTGAGAAAATTCCGGGAACAAATCACTGTATTCTTAAGGTTTAAGCTGGCATCAGCGCGGTTGATTTCATGAATTACTTTCCGCCCCCGCTGGTCATTTCCAGTTCCTTCTTTCGGCAGTTTGTGAACAAAAACCACCTTTATATGTTTTGCTCCTGACAAGACAGCGCACAGTATTACAGTGAGTCCCTTCCCTCTCTTCCTTTTCAAGAAATTCATGTGCGATGGTTAAACGTTGAGTACACACTAGCGATACTTTACTTTTTCACAAAGCTTGGGTTGAGCACAGTCTAATGTTAAACCAAAATACCGAATCCTATTACGTCTGCCGCGCGCGCATTGCACTTCTAACATCTGATCAGCTCCGTAGTAGTTCCCTCTCCCTCCACTTTCTGTGCACTAACCCAGAAGATGAAAGTCAGCGAAAAGACAAGCGTGCGAAATCGGTAATTCAACAAGAGAGAATTCAGTGGTCCCCACAGACTGTCGGAGAAGGTTTGATACTATCAGCTTCAGTCCTTTCTATCCTTCCATCACCATCCCTACATCACCCAGTTCTTAACCCTGTTTTCCGAATTTATCCCCAGTTTTTTTTTTTCAAACAAAAATATTTATTCAGATGTTTCCGCAGATCAAAGTAGTTTTATTACCTGTTCCTGTTTTACGGTAGCACGAAGTAAAAATTAACTCACCAAAACAAAGTGAAGCAGTTGCAAAATTTCCGTCGCGGTATATTTTTGATACCTTAAACGACACACTTACGGTGAGGCACAAGGTACGCCTATGTCAGACGACAATATTTCCAGGTGAAACACCCATGCATAGATTCACACACAATTTAGAGAACCGATTATTAGGCTGTTTTTCTCTAAGATCTGTGGCATGACAAAACACGCACAGCAAAATGCCACACGTTTAAGCCATTGCATTGCACTGCCGACATCTGGACTGGTGCACAAAAGGAATCATCAGTGAATTTTTTTTTTACTTGTCTTCAGTGACCGTTTCTCTCAATCTTTAGTACCGCGCACTGTAGGTTCACCGGCAATGACATAATAAATCGATACGAAAAAAAGTTTACATCGTGTAAGAATTCGACGCTGCCCAGTTTTCGTCCACTGTTTGATAGTCAAGCGCAGCAGAGTCGACGTGTCTTCCAGCAGCGCCGTTCATTGAGTCATGATGCGAAATGCGAGAAATGTTTTTCACCCCACTAGAACACGTTGTGAAATGAGTTCGCGGGCGGCATGGCTTTGAAACCTTATTTCTGACAAGAGGACGTCAGGCCGGATCCAGAACGCTTACTTCAGCACGAAGTGTTGTTTGGGGACTCCTGTGTGATATAACCAACTGGGTTGTGAAAACAATAAGTAACGTCAGCCAAGGGTGCGAAATGTAAAGGAGGAAGAGGATGGGCGGGGTAGGGTAAGGGATGGGCGTATAAGACACAAACTCTTTGCGCAAAATGTCTGCACTTCCGCGTATGACTGCAGAACTTTAATGACTTAAGTGATCGATCACTCAGCACACGTGACTTTCACTGGAAGGGAGGCTACCCTGGAATGTTAGCTGGGACCGTTTGACACGGCTGACGAACTTTGTGCGACCGAAACATTCGTAGAATCTTTTTGTCAGGATAACAAGTTTTGTTCTGTTGAAAATACACATGTATAAGGTACAAGAAGAAGAAGAAGAAAAATGTTGTAGGAAATGGAAGGGCCATACTCGTGAAGCTTAGATCCGATTGCGTAAATGAATAGAATTAGGAAAGACAGGCAAAGAGAGATTTTACAGTGTCACCGTTTGTTGTATGCTTGGTCTCCCTACAAAGAGTCTTTCCTTCATGAACAGGCGGTCATGCAAATGCTGTAGCAAGAAAATCCCAGACATTTTCAAACACGCACTGTAGTATGTAGGAGGTATACACTTAAGTGCGAAAGGCCCGGAAAAAAATAATAAAAAAAAATGAAAAGAATCAAACACTCAAGCATTCACACACTAGAGCAATCATAGCAGTCATAAAACTTAACACAAATGTGAGCAAAAATCAAACGCTAAAAGAATGCACAGCAATGTAGTATGCATATCAGTTATCATCTTGCGATTGTTGTTGATTGCTGTATGTTCTATGAATCGTTTGAATCATGAAGGTAAGAAAACAAAGGAAAATCCACCTGAGAAAGGGGAGAGAGCAGAAGGGTAGAGGACCCACCGCCAAAAATAAAAACAAAAATGAAGAAAAGCAAAAAAAAAAAAAAAAAAAAAAAAAGTCGGTGGAAAACAACGAGAAGCTATTGTCTCACAGAGAAAAAAAATGAACGAAAAAATAACAGGAGGAGGAGAATTGCGTTCAGTCAAAAACAAAACAAAGCCTAATGCCATTTTCGTTATCTACATATTGATATCCCATGGGTCAAATCGACAGGCCCAAACACTTCCACGGAACTTTTTCCTTCATGCCCGCTCCCGTGAGCGCGCGCGCGCGTGTATGTTTGTGTGTGTGTGTGTGTGTGTGTGCGCGCGCGCGTGTGTATGTGTCTCTTGAGTCGCCTCAAAAGGCCAAGACTCCGTCGCTCATTAATTTCCTAACAGAGAGGGAGCGAGGGGGGCTCGGGTGTACAGGTGTGCGTGCGGTTATGTGTACACGTACATTGTGTGTGTGTGTGTGTGTGTGTGTGTGTGTGTGTGTGTGAGTGCGTGCACATTTCACTGCGCCTTAATGTTGAGGTCGGTCACAGAACACTGGTTCCAAGTCAAAAATGGCTTCCAAAAGGATGTATCTCGCGAAACTCGTGAAATCTTTCGTGCCGCAATAAGCGTGCCGCACGATGTTTCTCAGGATCACGATCAGGATCAGGATTTGGGGCGTGTATCAAAACAACTTCGCCAATATAGGTTTTTTTACGCCCCTTTTGTATCTCTCTCTCTCTCTCTCTCTCTCTCTCTCTCTCTCTCTCTCTCTCTCTCTCTCTCTCTCTCTCTCTCACACACACACACACACACATACACACATATATTTCTTCTTCTTCTTTTTTTTTAATAGTTTTTGGTCTTGTCTTAGAGTAGCTCGGTCTAATTCATCCATCAAATTCATATTTTATCTTAGTTATGACTTCATGTTTGTCTATGAGGTTCTTAAATACATTAATACTAGGTGCACGTTTGATGTTAGTTGTTAACTCATTTCAAAATTTGGTTACTCTGTTAGTAAATGTAAATTTCTCAAATTAGATCTGGAATATTGTTTTAATATCTCATCTTCACTGTTTCTTGTTATATATGCCTGTGGAGTACAAAAGAGCATGTTTTATCAACATCATCAATGCCATTTAGATCTTGTATGTTTGAATCAGTCCCCTCTTATTCTTCTTGCTTAAGGGTTGGAAGTTGTAAATATTTTAGTCTTTCCTGGCTTGGTATGAGCAATCCTTTACATTATGGATCATCTTTGCTGCTCTTCTTTGAACCTGTTCTTGAGCTACTGATGATCTCTTTAGCATTGGATGCCGTACAGTATTGCCATATTCAAGAACAGGTCTAACTAACATTTTATACAGTTGTAGAAAAAAAAAGTGTCCTTTTCTATAAATGTGAAGGTTCTTTTCATTATTCCAATCATTCTGTTGGCCTTGTTAATACTACTCGCAATATGTTTGTCAAAAAGCAAATTTTTGTCGAAAGTTACTGGTGCGTAGGGATAATTTTCATGATAATCTAATAGCGCGCGTCTGCGCGCGTGGTTTGTGTGTGTGTGTGTGTGTGTGTGTGTGTGTGTGTGTGTGTGTGTGTGTGTGTGTGTACGCGCGCGTGCGTGCACGCGTTTGTGTGTGTTCGGATATCTATGTGTTATTGATCCTCGTTAGTCATGTGTTCTTTGTAAAATCGACCAAAAACGAAGTTGTTATGGTAAGACTTACGTCACACAGAAGTCGGAAGACAAGGTTTTTAGCCAAAATGAACATGCAGCACAGTATATCCCACGGTTCCCGTCTGACACACTCTTCCAAAACCCCGTTTTGAAGCTGTTTCGTCCGTGCCTCCATTTCTCGACAGCCTAGTAAATGGGAATATGTTTCTAGGATTGAGCATCATCAGAACGGTGTTGATGGTTAAAAAACCGTGACGACTCACATAGCAGACGAGAGCTGGAGAGACCCGCTCCATAGTCTGTTTCGGATCATTTTATTCAAAGGCTGCTGCATCAGTGGGAACTATAGAGAAGGTCAAACAAAACAGGCTCCGAAACCAGGCAGTTGGACCACAATGACAGTTTTGAACACTTCGACCCGACATACGCGTGTATTTATCGTCTGATAGAATTTTGATTTCGAAGCTATTTCGCGGGTAACTCTCTTGTAAAATGCGTTTCGCACCATAATCAACGAACAGCGCTACTGCAAGGGAGTAAAGCGCACTGGATAATCAAATAGTGCAGGGGAATAGGACTGGCCCTTTTCAACATCTTGAAATGACAGAAATTTTGTTTGGGATCAGTTATCTGTTCTAAATTAATCCGCCGGGCGCAGTGTTGCACGTTAAAAGACACGGGAATCGAAAACCTAGCAAGCTCGCTGAAGATTTTGTGCACCAGTCGAGAGCTTCAATGCACCGGCTGAAATATGTAGCATATTGTGTGGGGCATTTTATTGTGTGCCAAGTCTTAAAAACAGATTCAAAATGCTTATGGTTCTGAATTGTTTGGGCCTCTTCAGAATGTTGTTGTTTCACCTAAAAAAATATTGCCGTGTGACATAGTCCTGAAAAACAGTTTCGACATACTCATTTCTTTGTATTTTTTGCACTTGCTTAGAATGTCTGTTTCACCTCGAAACGTTAGAGTGCGTCGTAACAAGAGGAATGTGAAGCAGACTAGACCACTGTTTCTGCGTTTGAGCATAAAGGGTGGGGGGGGGGGGGGGGGGGGGGGGGGAGAAAGGGGTGGGGTCGTCAGACAGGTGTCACGAGGCGTTGTTTTGTGCCAACAAGCGTGCAGCACAGTGTTGCCTGTGGGTTCCGCCTGGTGCGTCTGTAACAAAAGGTTTCGAAGACATTTTGAGAGTTCATTCATTTCAGACGTGTTCTCTATGGCGAAATGCAACTCATGCGTTGGCATCAGGAGCCAATCAATGGTTCTTCTGGTGGAGAGCTGAGTGCTTCGCTTGACAATCAATTAACAGAGAAATGGACAAGCTGGCTCAAAGTCTTAACATGATAAAAACGTTTCCTTGGATCACTTTATTCCATTGCCATTTAATCTGTGATGTGTGATATTGAAGACTGAAAGAAACGAGTATCAAAAACCGCACAGGCGGACCCTCACTGATAACTTATTTGCACCAGTCGAGCAATCGGCAGTGCACAGCGACAGTTCGAGCGTCTAAAATTTTGCTATCAATGTTCCTTCGTATGACATGTCTCAAAGGAAACAGATTCGAAACACTAATTGCTCCAGAATTCTGTAGTCTCCTTTGTCATATGTATTTCACCTGGAAACAACACCATGTGACATAGGCCATAGCCATATATCCGCAAGCAGCACCGTTTGTTAAGTCACCAAGGCGAAATGTAAGAAATTTTGCAAAAACAAGCAATGGAAAATGATAGCACGTGCAAACAGTTTGGAAGCCCATTTCTTTCGAAAGTATCAAAGAGAGGAAACGCAAGATCAGCGTATAGCAGCTTACCTCAGCGACTGCTGTGTGGCGTCTGTCATAATAACAATATAAACGAAATAGCTTCGAAACTATTTCTTACATGTCAGACGGGTAACCCAGAAACACCACAACGGGACACCCAGGAAACACCGTGCTGTAGACATATTTGGGACAAAAACGTCGTTGTACGACTGCTGTGTACTGCTGTGTGACATCGGTGTAGTGATGCCGGTCACAGCAAAGAGCACTGCTCCCAAATTTGGACTCCTCGTTCACTTACATTGAAATTCAACGCAGTTTTATCAATCTGCGAATTTGTTGCAGGTTGTTCTCGTATCTTGGTGGTTACGGGGTATTCGTGGCGTTTTGCGAAGCGATGGTTATCCTGTTCACCCTTTACTTTCTCTGTCGTGAAGTCAAGAAACTGTGGAGCCAGAGACTACAGTATTTTCGACAGGTAAGCCACGACGGTCTTCAGCAGCACCAAGATACTTTTTATTTAAACGAAAGGAGACTGATTACACATTGTTTGGCGGTGGTTTCAACTAAGATCAAACAGTATCACTTTCTGTTTCGTTTTTAAACTCACGTGAGCTCACTTGTCACATAGCAATGATGTTGCACTGTATTCGTTTGTGTCATGAGTCGGCCGAATGTTCTCGAGCATTTAGACAAATTAAAGGTAGTTTTGCTGTTGTTGAGAGCAAGTTCCTTGGGTTCTTCAAGTGTGCGAATTCAGGCATAAACCAGAGGGGAATACCCCGAGTCGTTTACTGAAGGAGGGAGAGTTACTGGGAAGTGTTCCGCACGTCCGAGGGATAGTGACAAGTAGTTGCCGACCTGCCGGTCCTGGGTAAAGAGAGTGTCCACTTGAGCACTGGCTATTCACTAGGCTGAAAGGAAGGCAGTCGTGTCAGGTGACCGTCACGGGTAGGTGACCGTCAGCCTGCAGGCAGAGTACAGCGACCATTCAGTCGTTCTTGTTCTGAGGAATGAATGGAAGGCTTCGGCCTATTGAGTGGTTTGCACCTTGTTGTCTGTAGAGTGTCGTGAACCCTTGAAGCATCTGTCCTGGCTGGTTGAAAAGTCCAGGCTGGTAGCACAATGGG
>JADBJO010001538.1:265000-272500 GCA_016801955.1 Conus betulinus | reverse complement strand
GGGACTGGAGTTGGAGCAGGTGTTTTCAAATAAAACTGGAATGACATTTAAAAATCAAAATTTACAAAGAAAGTGGTTGAAATAACAAACTTCTCTGAAGCTGAAAAAAAAAATCTTCACGCATGATTAAACAGAAAATTTATGTTCAGTGGGCATGCATGTCTTGTTATCTTTCCATGTCCATGACCATTCCACACGGTAGCAGTGGAGGGTGTATATTCCAGCCGCCAATAAGAAAAAGTCTTTGATAGACCGTAATGGTAATATTCAGATGTAATGCAGAGAAAGAAGGACATTGCGAAGGCTTGAATTAGTTGTAACATTTCCATTAGGTTGTGCAAACAGAAGACAGTATTTTCCTGGATCACCGATTTTCCAAGGCTGTGGCACCCAAGGACCTGCTTTCTGGGACGGTGATGATTATAATGAATTATAATGAAGCCTTCCATGCTTAATATTCCTTGATAGCATGTGCTTGCAGTTGTAGTGAGTTCCTTTTTTTTTTTTTTTTTTTTTTAGCTCAGGTGTCATTTGCATGATACATAATTGAATGCTTTTTTTGTGGTTATTTATTTCTTCTCTTCTCCATCTAATCTTACACAGTGCAAATATTAACGATGGCAAAAGTGAGTGGATGAAGTAACAACTTTTACAAATTACCATCAGTAAGCCAGTTGACTTGTCTCAGTAGTTTGCATACAATGAATTCAACATTTGTATGTCATTTGAAATTAACAGACTCAGCAAAGTGTATCAATTACTACGGTAGGACAATTTCATAGTAACTACATAGTTCCTCATGCAGCTTTGCTGTTTCGAGTTTCTATTTTTTTCTGTCCGTTCATTTTCTGAAAGTACATCCAATTGAAGGAGGACAATATTAAGTAACTTCAAAATTCCACATATAGCCTTAGTGTTTCGAGTCGGTTTTTTTTTTTAACGAGTCCGTTCATTTTCCTTTCTTCTATATCTATTGCTGTCTTCCTGTAAAGGTGTGAGGGACATCTTTAAGTGTTTACAGTGTCCCGGCTTTCAGGAAATCCAGCCATAGAATTGTATTTTTCCCCTATACCTCTTTCTTTTCTAATTTCTTCCTTGTTGTCGCTTCTTGTCATACACGTGCATTCACCGATTTATTGTACTGTAAGTCGCTTCACTTTAAAACAAATTATTTGAAAGAGCCATATGGCGTTAGGTTTCTTTTTGTGTGGTGATTTTTGTTTTCAACTCAAGTATCATGTCCTTTGCAGCAGCCATTTTTTTCCAAACTACACTTCCTCCCAAACGAACACCCCTGTTGTGCTGCAACGATCAGACATTACTTTTAGCGGTAAACAGTAGGAAGACGCCAAAAGCGAATGGATTGAAAATTGTTATACAGTTGTATACATAAAGCTGCCTTTGTGTACTACTTCAACCTTTGTTCTTTTCACACGTCTTCCGTCATGACCCTTTGTCTGCCTTCCATCTTTGTATTTGCATCTGTTTACGTAGTAATACCAAGGAGTGTATTGTTTAGTCATAAACAGCCATCTGAAAATTTCAGCTGAGAAAACTTTATTGAATTGTTCTTTTCTGCTAGCTGTACTTTCTTTTGTCTTCTCATGTCCGGAGTCCAGATCCATTCCCCTCCAGACGTCTTGTCAAAGATCCCTGTATTTTTTTTTGTTACAGATCTGAACTTCATTTGCACCAGTTCTCTGCAGTTGTACTTCTTAAGCAGTCAGACGGTGTGAACGTGCTCATTGTGTGAACACCTCTCAAGCTTTAATGTTCCAAGCACAATCAGAGAACGGATCACTATTTTCTCTGCTTATTTCAAAGACGTGTATGCTGGTACTGACACCCCCACTCCCGGATTGTTTCGATCGAAACTCGCAGACGAAGCTCTCAGGGCAAAGCATTCACAGCGTCGGCGGAATTGACAAGAGTAAGTTACAAATCTTGTAAGCTCATATCTGTGAGCAAATAGACTGGTGGAGAATAGTCCCAATCTGTCTGTGTGTCCGGAGTACACTCTGCCGTTTCCATACCTAGAAACTCGCAGACACTTACCAAGCAGGGCTTTCTGAAAGAGGCTTTACCATTCCAGACAGAGATTTAACCCTTTGAAATGCTTTATCCTTTACTCTGACGCCCCATTTCATCCCATTTTCATAGCGTCGTTGTTACAGTATGTGTGACGATCGGTCAATCTGTGTGTGTTACCCCGTTGATGCTAAGAAAGTCCTTCAGAGATAAACCATACCCGGCACCAGAAGTTTTGTCTTTTTTTTTCTCTTTTGTTTTCAATCAATCCCCACCCACCCCCCATCCTCTCCTTTTTTATCGGTTATTTTGTGCTGTTGAGAGGGGTCCATAATCAAATGGCTAGATCATTTGCCTGCGGACCTGTCGGTTGTGCGTTCGAACCATTCGTTGAGTCGGATTTTTTTTTTTTTTTTTTTTTTTTTTTTGCATGAAAATCCTCGCTATCTACCCGGCAGTAAATGGGTACCTGATTCAGCTCAGAAAAGGTCAAGCGGCAGAAGGAGAGTAATGATCTCCTTTTTTTCATCATGCTGTGCTGCAGACACAGTGATATCTGTGTCAGTCCAGACGTGATCCTATGCTGGAGCCGAGCAGTGTGAGTGTTGCGTTTTTGCGTTGTAAACTGCCATCCCTACAGAAATATGCCTGTGCACATACTGCCGACCGCACATGCATGAATAGTTGAACGTGTATGTACATGTGCACGTGAACACACGCATCTCCATGCGCATAAAGCACTCAAGTAGCACAAAAACGCACACACATACACTTACACGCATACACTCTCAGACTTTTGAGGACTGACGAGCTTGTTGAATTAATATGTAGGTCTGATTTCTGCTCAGTCTAATTCTTGAGCTCCTTTTCAACTCTTTCCAGTAGTTGTTAGCTCAATTAATTACTCACGAGTGGGTTGCAGGATACTCGCCGCAGTTTGTTAATGGCGTCTTCTGCCGGTGGGCATGGCCCATGAAATATGGGCTGGAACACCCTTTAGGGCGCTTCCACGGAGGTTCAGTTGTGTCTGGTGGCCTCACAATAGCATGTGCCGGGGAACAAGTTAACTACTTTGACGTCTTAAGGGAACGCCCTGTGCGTGCTTGCACCCTATGTGAACAAACTGTAGGCTTCCAAGGGTGGTGCAGGATTGCTTCCGGCTGACTAGTTTGGCAGTTGAGGACAGTACTTGTGTGGGCCCCACTGGCACCGTTTGGTGATCTCTTTCTTGTCTCCCTTTCGGTCGAAAGTGGGGAAAGGCCCAGTGAAGGTGAGGAAAGACCCACTGGCCACATGGAAAGTCCTGTTGATAGCGGGTAAGACTGCAACCCGGGACCCTCTTCAGAGGGCACGTAAGACCATGTGGTGACAGTTTGGCTGTGTCTGGAGTTGTACTGTTTTCACCTGTCAACAAAACAGCAGCGAGCAGCCCTTACAGAGTGCGCGCCGTTCATTTGGCGATGGCGTCTTTTCGCTGGTGGCCTCTGCAGTCAATAAATATGAGAGGGAGGCGCTTCCACGGAGGTTCTGTCGTGTCGCGTCCGGTGGTCACACAATGGCATCCACCGGGAGCAGGTGCGTCCCTTGACGTCTTAATGGCATGGCCAGAGGTGTTTTGCACTTTACATGACCACATCGCTGGCTTCCAAGGACGGTGCGTAATTGCTCCCGGCTGATTGGTTCGGCAGTTGAGGACAGTACTTTTGTGGGGTCCCACCGACACCTTCGAGTGTATCTATCTTTTGATTTACATGTGACTGCGATGGTGTAGCAGTCATGGAATAAACTATGTAAACTAGTACGCACGCTGTGACAGCTGAATGAAACTGAAACTGCATACACATGTGATTTATTTTTTGAAATTTCTTTTATTGTCAGAAGACACGTAGATGCATACACATTTTTTTTTTTATTTTTTCCCGGATACCCCGGAGGCGCCAAAGGAACCCAACGCATCAGGATGAACAATTTCAGATACATATTTAACCGTTTGGATAAGCAGACCTATGTTCAGTGATCTTTTTTCAGTTTAATTCTGTCTCTGCCTGTCCGTCTGTCTCTGCCTGTGTAGGCGCCAGTGACGTCCTTTAGAACCAAATAGTACCAAGGCCTTCTGGAATGTTGGCGCTAGAAATGCCCTTCTCGTTGCCTTGCTTTGTCACTGTTTTTTTTTCTGCTGCCTTCCATTTTGCAGAGTCTGTTTGCTCCAGTGAATTTCTAACGGCAGTTATGGCGCCTTTGACTCTATCGTGAATCTCTTTACTGTTTATGAAACGTTGGAATGAAAGCCCTAGCAGAACAGCTGGCCTCCTCGGCACAGCGTGGTCCTATCTTCCTTAGGAGTATCATTAGGTTAGCTGTTACGTTACAGAGTGTTGTAAAGAGCCCTGATACGTTTGTTGTCTTTTTGCAGGATAGGCAGTGTGTGCATGGCCTTTAATGTTTGGCGCTGTATAGTGACGACCCTAGAATGGCATCCTATGGTCGGCTAGCTGTAATAAGACCAGAGTTGGACAAAATGTATATTTTCAGTTTAGTTTCTCTCAAATGCACAGAGCACACCTTCGACAGTCATCACACACACACACACACATACACGCACGCGCGCGCGCGCGCGCGCGCGCGCACCGCCTTAAAAAAACCAGATCGCGTTGGCGTTACTGGAAGTAAACTTCGACACTTACATATCCAAACACATTTGCCTCCCACACATGAACCTCCTGAGGGACTAATAGAGACAGTGCACAATATGTTTCTGGTCTGCGTTTAGTTAGAGTCAGTCCCTCGAGCGCTGGACGGCTCATACACTGGGTTGTTTGCCTGGCTGCAGGCGGAACACGGCCGTCTTTGGTAATCTGCCTACGGATGGAATGGTTACCAAAGCCTTTCCCTCGCGATGGGCCGCTCAAGACACTGTTACTTGCCCTCAGTTCCCTCTGTCAGCTGTTCTTTTGCCAGCATAAGCACAGAGTTGACTCAGTGCTTCTCATATCTCTCGACACTTAGGATGATAGCGATGGGTGTTTTTTGGAGTTGAAATTTGCATTTACATGTTTTCATTCTATGATCATCTTTGCGTCAGCAAAAGAAAATGCTTTTGAAAAAGCTGCTGTGAAGCTGAATCGGCATTTTGTGTGCATCAAGTAGTCGTGTAAGGTTTAATTTGAGATTTGTCTTAGATGTTATGTCTTTGTTACTTAGAAAAAATTCCTGGAGTTTAGGGAGTCAATACTTTCCACCTCGGTAATCTTTAACATTGTCTTGTCTTCCTCCTAATAACGATGAAAAAGGGTCGGAAAAAAAATTCGTGAAATTGTTCCAAGGAGACTGGCGAAAAAACTAGACTGGACGATTATTTTTTCTTTGCTTTGTTTTGGTTTTTGCCTGTAAATTGGAAATTGGAAAGGGACGTAACAGTACTCATATAACACCACTGGAGAATATAAAGGTGTTAGTTTCAAAGTGACAACACGATTTCAGTAGCTCATGATTATGATAGCAATGGTCAGGACACTAACGACAAAAACTACTTCTTGTACTTCATGCAATGTTAACGAAATTATGTTTCCGCTCAGGAAAAACGGGGTATGAACAGATTCGTACAAAATAGTTGGAAAAAGTGATATGGATTTCACGGGATCATGTAAGCTTTTCCACTTTTTTCATACACATAAGTTAGCAGCAACGATTACGACCTCATTACATGGCAAATGTTACCTGGGACAACAACTTCACTCACGCACGCGCGCGCGCGCCGCATGCATGCACGTACGCATGCACGCACGCCCGCACGCACGCACGCACGCACGCACGCACGCACGCACGCACGCACACACACACACACACACACACACACACACACACACACCACACACACACACCACACGCACGCACGCACACACCAATACCACACACACACAACCACCACAACACACACACACACAAACACACACATACACACACACACACACACACACACACACGCAAGCACGCACCAAACCACTTAAGGTCTTAACGGTCTCGCCCGTTTTAAACCTGCCATTAAGCACATTACCAGACATATTGATTTTCCCCGTGAGAACTGAGAGACAGAAGGCCTGTATGACTGTGACCGTGGAATAAAACGCTCCGATCTTCTTAGCTGACGGACCTCCATCATAGCCAGCGCCTCCCCACCCCCCCTTTCACCTCCTCCTGCGACTTGCCTTTTATGGCATAGTCACCGGAGCCTTTCCCATGGGACAGTCTTCTCACGAGGCAAAACGTGTCTGTAGAAAGTGCTCTTTCCATCCATTATCTTCTCGCTGACCGGTGTCACACACCACCCCCCCCCCCCCCCCCCCCCCCCCCCCCTCTCAGTTTCACTCCCAGGAGTCAATTTCGTCCCGCCGAAGATCCCCACCCCCCCCCCCCCCGAACCCTCCTCCCACATGCATGGATTTAAACCCTGGGAGTTAATCTTGGGCAGACCCAATCTCTATCTCCCTCCCCTTGTTCCGCGCGCTCTTATAATTAATTAGGGCTCTGAATTTTGATGGGGAGATAAGCGTTGTTATCTGTATTTTCCTTGGATCAGTTTAATGATGGGTGTTGCCCAGTCCTCTTCCACGAAGTTGATCTTGCTTTGGACAAGAAGGACCCCACCTTCATCACACAAAAAGTATGGATATACCATCCCCAGAACTGTGGGGGAGGAAGTGGTCGGAGAGTAATCTTTTGTTGGCTCAGCATAGGGTGTATGATGAGAGCGAATCTCAATTCAATTCCAGGCGGTTAATTAGGGTTAGGACTGAAAATGATGCCCACCCCCTACCCCCACATACGTGTCGTGGTACAGTATTGACCATGGACAGGACTAAAATGACCCATCCCACCCCTACCCCACATAAATCTAGTGACACAGTATGTACCCAGACGATGTTTCTTGGCTCATGAAACATTATCATCTTCATTTCTCTCGGTCAGTGCAATGAATATGGTGCCACCCTCACACCCCCGGGGTAATAATTGATCTAGGATAAAACCAGAATGACCCCCCCCCCCCCCCCTAACCCCTTTGCCGCCCTGCCTATTTTCTTCTGACATTTGTTTTGGAATGGAGTTTCGAGCTTGACTTATGTTAGGTGTACAGAGTGAGCCAGATGCCCAATTCTCTTAAGAACATGGAAGACACCACATAGCCATTTTTTTTTCCTCTGTGGTGGGTGAGCATGCAGAGAATGGCGTGAGGAGATGGGGAACCTTTCCCTGGCCTGTCCTAGAAAGACTCTCCACTGATGAAAATAGGGATATGGGACCTGAAGAATACACCGCAAATAAAAAGAAAGGAGGGGCGTGTGGGATATGTCTCTGCTGTTCTGGGTCTGCCCCAAAGTGACTCCCTGTCTGCCTCAGATTAACCCCCCGGCAATTGTTTTGGTGAAAGAAAAATTTGCTCGAAAATGACCTTTGGCAGTTGTTCTAGGAATGCTC
>JADBJO010001538.1:252500-260000 GCA_016801955.1 Conus betulinus | reverse complement strand
GTTATACACAAACGCGCTCAAATACACGCACCGACTCTCTCTCTCTCTCTCTCTCTCTCTCTCTCTCTCTCTCTCCAGACATTCTTTTGGCTGAGATCCAGCTCAGTCCCCCACCATCCTCCCTCCCACTCCCTTTCCTTTCTCTTCCAGTCTCTTCCGTTTCCTGCTTTCTGCTTTTGAACTGCGCTCACGTCCCCATCCCCCCCTGTTATACACTGTCCTTCTCATGCTGACTGCTGGCAAAGAGAGTGTTGTTTTGTATCAGTTGTTTGTAACGCCTGAAAAAACATACTTGTCGATTATTCAGTTGTCTGTTTTGTGTTGAGCAGCAAATCAGCGTCAGTATACGCTTTTGGAATGTCTTTTTTGTATTTTCAAATTGTATTGAGCGTGAACTAACTTCTTTCCTGTGTAAAATTCTCTCTCTCTGACTACCCACCCCACCCACCCCCCCATTTCACATGCTCCTTCCCCCCCCCCCCCCCCCCTCCAACTTTTCTTCACCCCTCCACCCCCCCCCCCCCCCCCCAGTCTCCTCCCCTCTCCCACATAGGAGTACTAACTCACTGAGCTCTAATACAAATACGTGCATGTAGAGTTATGGTTGGTTCGACCCACCATGGCCCCAGTTCCATTTTCTTCCTAAATACGACAGCTGCTTGTAGGCAGAAAACTACAGGGTGCTAATGGCTCAGGGATCTAATGACATTAACTTTTCATGTCCACCCAAAGATAAATCTCACGTGTGGTCGGTTAGTGGAGGCAGTAGGCCACATGACCATGCTCTACAAAAAGAGGCACACGATTCCACCAGTCTAATGGTGCATCTAATGGTGATGCCTGTAGACACGCCTCGAAGATCCGTTCGTTCCCCCTCACTGGGGACTGCTGTGTAACTGACTTCCTTACCGTGACGCGGAAAGCGCGGCGTCAGTGTAAGGTAATCTTAAGCCAGAGGGAAACGTTCTGTAAAAAGCTTTTTTACTGCTGCGGGCTTTTCACTGAGTGGGTAAAAACACACTTTTATTTATTTATTTGTTCTTTTTGTGCGTATTCGTGCCGTAAGTTTTCAGCAGTTCCTTCGAAAGCATTAACACAGTAGATAATGCAATAATTGTCTTGACAATATTGGCAAGTATGGATGATTTAAACCATTTTTCCTTTACTTTGGTCATCCAAAAGTGTTATTTGATATTGATTCAGTCACATGGCACTACGTACTTTGATCATTTAGTCATTTACATATGATGTTATTTCACATTTGATATAAATCATGCAGCCTCTCTTTTCTTTTGTCTAGTTTGTCTTGGATGTCTTATAAGAAATTGTGAGTTTGGAGAAGAAAGGGGGGTGGGGAGGGGGATAATTTGGGGAGCTAGGATTCGTGGAAGTTTGGTTCTTTGTTGAAGGAGAGGGCAGCAAGCGTTTCAAGCTTAGTTCATCTTCTGCGCTTCGGGCGTGTGATTGAGATGGACACCAAACGGTCATCATGTCAATGACGAGAGTTTGTTTACTTTTGGGTAAAGGTGACGGTTCCAGCCAGTAAACAACTGTAACTGTATTAGGGTCCTGTACAGAGTATGCTTTTTTTTTTTAAATAGAAGACTTCGTGTTTCCTGTGATGCTCTTAACACATCCTCCACTATCTTAGAAAGAATATTTATGCACTCGGTCAAAAAAAAAACAAGAGGTTAAACATTTTTATTTGAGACCAGGATTACTGTCTGTGTTCTTTTGTTCAAGTATTTTATTTTTAAATACACAAAAAGCTATACTTAAATCACAATAGTTTTTTCCTTTGGTTTTATTTTCTCAGCCTTTTTCGGACATCGGCGTAGCTTTGGCAGTCATTAATGATCAAAAAATTTTTAAATACGTGGATGGAAAGGTTGGAATGAAACAGAACTTTCTTAATCTTTAATTGTTTCATTTGGCGTCAAAAATATATCTGTACCACGGAGACAGCAGTTTTCCCCGTTTGTGTTTTATTCTTATGAACTTACACGAATTTTCGTCCATTCTCTGTCAACACCACTACTGAGTACTGGAGTTTATACATTGACTTATACCCCTAAATTCCAGTACGTCTTCCATGAAAAGTGGCATGCATATAACGTTATTAGTCATGCCACTGTCCGCAGCTAGCAAGCATTTTGATAACAAATAAGGACTAACTGATTGATTATGTTGGTGACTTGCTGGTTGTGCAATTGAAGAAAAGGTTTCTGTGCAATAGGGGCTGGTTTATCTTTGTGTAATATATTTGTGTAATATCTTTACATCCTGTCTCATCTTCATCAACACTCCATTTATAGAAACCAATTTTCCTCTTATCCCAAGCATTTTGACTTAATTCATGAACCTCGAGTTCATTCCCTGTAAACAGATTTTTTTCATCTACTTCTTATATGGGAACGCACAAAGAGGAAATTCCTGAAGGAGCACTATTGGCTGACAAGTGGAACAGAAGGGTCATGAATATTTATTTGCACGTGCTGACCACCAGCTCATCACGTGCCACCGGACGCGTACGAGTTCTCCAATTTCATTACCATCGTCTAGACTAGTTACATTTATAGATGACTAGACTGATAAGGTCACATTTATCTGGTGGTTGTCGTAACAAAACTAACCGGCCTCAGTGCGACTTACCATGCGTGGACAACCGTTACAAATCATTGAAAGGTTTCAGGTTGACGTGTTGAAACACGGTCACTGTTCGGAGCCGAGCCTCAGGATTTGTTGCGGGAGAAACGACGCCAGAATGTATTGGTTCTGTCTTCTTGGACAGACGTTGCCAAAGACAAAACACCGACCACAATTTCTTTTCCAGATTCCTTTGTTCTTTTGTGATAAAATATTGCTGGCGAGAGTGGAGTTATTAATTGTCTATATGCTTGCTTTGACAAAACTGCCTTCTTTGTAGCCGCACAGAGGCTTGGAGAGAAAAAGCAGCGGGCTATCTTCTGCAAGAGCACCTGTTGGACAAGAAGGAAAGAAAACAGAAGCAGATGGAAACGACCATTGTTTCTTTCTCTGCAACAACAGCCTCTCGCGCTGTACAGTGCAGCGTCAGTGACCGGTTGTGCCTCCACCACTCGCACCATTTGCTCTTAAACGAACCAGCATTGAACTTTTCTCTCGTGAGCAATGGTGTGTGCGCGAGCGTTCACTTGGTATGCGCGCATGTATATATCCACAAAATTCACCTGCACGCAAACATATTCACACTGAAATACACACGCACACACACACACACACACACACACACACACACACACATACACACACACATGCTCTCACTATATATCATCCACATCATTTATCACACACACCATCCATCACGCGCCCTGTTTTTTGTGACAGTATTGACTAGTGCATTTTGTTGCAGGACGATAAGGGTCGATCCTGCTGTCCAACTCATCCATCAAGTTGGCCACAGGCGTTTCATTTCACCCAAATAACAATGGAATCCCACAGATTAGCATCAGTTCCATCTTGGTTGAATGAGAACAAATAACACCAGTGAAATGTGCTCGGGCAGATCGGTGGAAAATGCGCTAAAACGATTTTAAATGTAAAACATGACCAGGGGGTTAAAAAAATGCGGAAAGAAATTATAAACACTTTTTTTTTTTTATAGCGATGGCCATTTACATTACTGGTACACTGGGGAAAAATGTTAAGCAACAGACTGTTACTCCAGTTCTGAGTTTTCCACATTCGTCTCAGAGATTTTGTTAAAAAAAAAAAAGGACGAAAGTCCAAATATTTTCGCTGCGTCTGCCAAAACATGCTTAGTACAAGTATATTAAAATCACCGTAAGATTTACATGGATGGTTTTGAACTAAAAGATTGGCATGGAGGTTCCGAGGTCATCATGATTTCCCGAAAGATTGAGAAATCTGATAATGTTGTATAGGGTATGTTAATTTTCACAGCAGAATCATTGTAATTGTTATGGCTTTGTCTTTTACTACACTGAAATAACTTAAAAGTTTTGTTCTGCGTAGACACTAAATCCGTTTTGTGATCTTTTTCATCAATAGTTCATGAATCTAATGATATTTTGTAAAAAAAAAAAAAAAAAAAAAAAAAAAAAAAAAAAAAAAAGAAGAAAAAAAAAAAAAAAAAGATGTGTTTAATCCATTGCGTTCAAATTCGTTTTGGATTACAATGTAGTATTCATAATTAACAAACTGGTCGTCTTGCGAAAGAGTGAGCAAGAAATATTTCAAATGTGTTTGAAGTGTCTTGATTTTTTTTTTATGCTATGAAAGTCTGCAGTATTCTCTAATTTGACACGAGTAAATCTTATTTTTAAAATTGTTCGTCCCTCTGAGGTGTTTAAAACTTTCCACATTATCTTGAACATTTTGTATTTACAAAGTACTTCATAGAAATCATATGCATAGGTAATACAAAGTTGATCATGTTTTACTTTCTTGTGCAAAAAAGAGACCTTACTTTTTTTTTTTTACCGAGGAAGTCGGTAGGACGAATCTTTGTATATCATTATCATGTTCTATTCTAAGATTGGCCAGCCATCCTGTACATAGTACAATTAGTCACTTTTGGTAACCACCCCCTTTATCTAAACCCCACTCGTAGACCCCCTCCACTTCCTCACCTTTTCGTGTTTCTGTTGTAAGTATTTTGTTTCTTCAGTTGATTATTATCGACAAACAGACTAGACAATGATATTCAAATGTACTCAGTTTAAAGTCAGACAAGTACATGAAGAGACTTTAAAAGTGAATCAACCAAGAACAGACTCATTGCCTGAATCCCCCAAACAACCTCAAAATCAAATGGTTTTCGACAGACGAATCACATTGTTTTGTCCCATTTTATGCACTGCCATCATCGATGAATGTTGCCAAGCCTGGTGGAAAAAACTATGACGTGAATGGGAAAATGGCGTGTTAAAAAAAAAAAAGTCAGCTCATGGCACTGGCAAAATCGTGTAACCACATGGCGTGTTTATATCATTTAATTATAGGAACAGTTGACAGCAAACGAAAACAATTTGCCATTCTAGAAAGTCTCTGCAAGAACGGGGATGTGTGGTGAGAGTGATAATGAGAGAAAGCAAGCAGTATGAAAAAAATACAAAACGTAATGGTCGGGTTTTTAGCGCACCAGGAACGTTGTTTATTATCATTATTGTTATTGTTAATATTATTATTATTTATTATTGTTATTATTATTTAAATTATCATCATTATTGCTATCATTATCATCATTATATTATTATTATTGAGTCGCATGGTTCTTTCAGTTCAATACCCATAACTGATTTCTCCATCAACTCGGCATTCCCTGCTCTGGGGCTTGGAGACCAGAGTGTGCAAGACATCTCCCCTAAATTGCCTGGTGTCGGCAGTCGTTGATTGTCTGTTGTCTCTCCCTCTCTTTGTCTCTTTCCTTTTCATGTATCCCCCCTTGACCTGCTCTTTTTTTCTCTCTCTCTCGCTCTCTCTCTCTCTCTCTCTCTCTCTCTCTCTCTCTCTCTCTCTCTCTCCGCCCCCCCCCCCCCCTCTCTGCCACTCTTTCTATCTCTCATCTGCCTCAGTCTCAGTGCCTTTCGCATCTCCGTTTAATCTCTCTGTTCCTCGCTGTCTTTCTTTCTTTCTCTGTCTCTTCTGCCTGTCTTTCTCTCTTCATGCTGTCTTCGTCTGTATGCGTCACTCCGTGTGTTGGTGGAGGCGGAGGAGACGGTGGGATGATGAGGGAAGATGTATTGGGTGACGAGAGCGGACGGGAGGAGAGAGGGCCGTCAGTAAGAGAGCACGGCAGGAGGGGGAGGGGCATCAGTGCTCTTCACTGTTTGTCTGCTCTCTCTCACCTTTCTCTCTCTGTGGGTTTCGTGCGTCTCGTGGGTGCGCGTGTGTGTGTGTGTGTGTGTGTGTGTGTGTGTGTGTGTGCGTGTGTGTGTGTGTGTGTGTGTGTGCCTCGTTTCTACACTATGGCGATTGTCATCATTGTCGGCTGCAGCTAGCTGTTAAGAAAATACAAAGAAACAAGCAAACAACAACAACAATTTCCGTCTCAAAGACACAGCCAAACACATACGGGTTCCGACTCTTTCAAGGAATGCCAATCACTTGCTTGTGCGTTTCGCTGCAACAAACACAAAAGAAGACAAGTGTTTGTTGCACATCTGCGTATTATTTGGATGTGATGTGTGTGTGTGTGTGTGTGTGTGTGTGTGTGTGTGTGTGTGTGTGTGTGTGTGTGTGTGTGTGTTAGAAGATAGCGAGAGAGAGACAGAGAGACAGACATATAGACAGACAGCGACAGAGAGGGAGAGAGAAGTACATGAGTTCTGGAAAGGTGGAATACTTCTATTTTATTTTTCAGTTGAAAAGTTTTACGTCGTTACCACGATTTCAGTCTGAATCAGACCCGTCAAAATTTTTACATTGACGCCAGTATGCCTGGTCATAAACTGAATTTGGCTTTTCAGTCTGTTTGACCGTGTGTTACCACAATCAAAACTCTCAGATCGTGTGTGTAACCATAAAAACAGATCTACACAGGAGTGTCAAGCGAACGAACACTTGAAGTTGCTTTTGTTGTTTGTTTATAAGAGAATGTTATTCATGTATTTTTGTATACTCACAGTGTGGGTGAAGAATTCACAATATTACGTTTTCTTAGACACTAAGTGTAAGTGCACACTTTTTCTTTTTAATATAACTGAGAGATTGTTTAGTATTGTGATAATCGTGTAACTTGTATCGCCATAATGACTGTTGTCATTAGTATTGTCACCATGTCATCATCGTCATCATCATCATGCAGTTTGCTCAACCGTGTATGAGGAAATGAGTTTCGGCAAGTATCCCAAAGCGCAGAGGACAGGATAAATCCTACGAGTGTCTGACGACACCGTTCATCTGTATAAGAACTTTGGAAAAGGTTTCTTTTGTTGACTTGTGAATATTGCGTCTCCTGAAGTCCTGTCTTCATTGTATCACAATTCAGTCACGCAGGCAGCACTATGCAAAAACATGTATATTGTAACCGCTAACAATGTTGTTCTTATTCTGACACTCCACTCGCCCTCCTTTTTCCGCCCTTGATATCAGACCAAATAATGGCGTTGTCTATAGCCCTACAACTAAAGGACATCCTCTGAAGGTTGCATTCTTGAACTCATCACCAGCCGTACCATCGCCATCACCGTCATCATCATTCGAGTATGTGTATATCTGTACTACCTGACCGTGAGCACACAGTCTATAGGGTCACGATCTGTTGTACAGAGCCCACAACGACAGGAGCGGCTATTGGTGATCTGGACCCATCCAACCCCAACTCCTTCGAGCCCCTGTCCATCCTGCAGCTCGTTCTGCGACAGATGGAGACCGACTTCGACCACCTGGGCCCTAACAGAACAACCTCCAGTCTCCCCTGGGCTTTGACTCCCTGGACCAGCTGGACGAAGGGCATCGACCTTTCAGGCTGCGGCCCGGCTTCTCCAGAATCGACGA
>JADBJO010001538.1:237500-245000 GCA_016801955.1 Conus betulinus | reverse complement strand
TAAGCGTTGAATCCTGAGTGTTGCTTACCTTGCCTGAAGAAAACCTAAGAGGTCGAAACGCTCGTGTTTTGTCTGTGATTCGTTTGTCCACGTGTTCGGTGGAGTCATCATAATTACTTTTAAATTTGTTCAGATCTCCGCCTGCAGTCGCCTCACTTTACGACTAACTTTCCAAGGTTTTTCATCTGTGGCGTCCTCACTCGCCCTTTTTTTTCCTTAGCATCGCTTATCCCTCCTTTCACTCCTCACCATGTCTCATTCGTTCTTTCCTTCCCTCTTATGTTACTGAGTCTTTTCTTACACGTGGTGTTCTCATACACCCGTTTCTTTCTCACCATGTGCTCGTATGTTTTGCTTCCTCACAATGTTTTCGCCTGTTCTTTTTTTCTCACCATTTTCTTCTTTCATCAGTCCTTTCCTTTGTCACCATTTTTTTTCTCCGTTCTATGTTCTCATGATTTTCTTTTTTCTCTTGATGTCCACACCAATTTTTTCCTTTCTCGTGACGTCTATTTCCATCCGTCCTTCCACACGATGTCCAGATCTGTCTTTGCTTGTTATGATGTCCACACCAATCATTTGTATATTAGTTTTCTCTTTAAGAGGCACATTAGGGTGTATCTTTCTCTTTTCTTTTTCCTTTCTCATAACGTCTTTATCTATCTTTCCATACTCATGATGACCACACCCATCTGTCCTTTTGCTAGGGTTTCATAATCCATTTTTCCTTGTCTTTGGTTTTCTTATCGATCTTTCGTTTCCTCCCATGGCCTGTTCTATCTCTTTTTTTTCATGGTGTCCTTATCCATCTTATTTTTTGAAATCTTAATGTTGTTTGTCATTGTCTTCCTCATGATGTTGTCGTTTATCTTCCTTGCAGTTGGCAATATTAAGGCTGTCCACTGTGTATACTTGTTTGAATACTTCCAATGGCCAATGCAGGCCTGTTTACTTTTTTTAAAAATAGTTGTTGAGATCGGTACATTGGCCATGGTAGGGCTGTGCACTTACCACAGTTGTTTGTTGTCCACAAACAGCATAACTCAAGTGACGGGTAAGATTAACCATTTCAGACTGCATGTGTGTGGGCGGAAGGTGGAGCACGGGAAAGCAGGAGAACAGCGCATTGAAATGGGCAAAGGAAATAACCGTTTTCATGTCAGACGGAACTTATAACTGCGAATGCGGTGCGTCACTGCTGGTCAACCAGATATGTTGTGTTCGGTGTAGGATATTCGTTGATATCTGATACGATGTTATCTTTGGTATTGGATATCCGTTCATGTCTGATACCGTGTTATCTTGGTGTTAGATATCCGTTCATGTCTGGCTTGTTATTTTCGGTGTAGAACATCCTTTCGTATCTGGCACCACGGTTTTTTTTTTTTCGGTGTAGGATATCCGTTCATATCTGGCACCATGTTACTTAAGGTGCAGTATATCCGTTCGCATTTAGCGCCAAGTTACTTACTCTGTAAGGTGTTGGCTATCCGTGCACACAGGACATCCTGTTAATTTCTGTGTAAGATGTGGGCTATCCTTGCACACTTAGCACCATGTTTTTTTTTGGTCTCTTATAATGTGTAAGTTGGCATCCATGATACCATCGCCGTAAGACGTAGGATATCTGTACACTCCTTGCAACATGTTTCTTTTCCGTAATGTGTAGGATACCGTGCGCACTTAGCATCTTGTTACATTCGCCGTGAGGTGTAGGATGCCCAGTCCACCCCTGGCACTGTTACTTTCTCCATAAGGTGTAGGACACCCTGTGCATGCCTTTTTTTCTGTAAGGTGTTGAAAACCGATGTACACCTGACACTATGTTGCTATCGTCGTTAAGTGTAGGGTACTTGGTGCACGCTTAGCATTACATTACTTTCGCCGTAAAATGTAGGATACCCGATGCACAAAGTATGGGACACCCTATGTTTGCCTAATGCTATGTTAACATCGCCGTTACGTGTAGGATACGCGATGCACGCCTGGCATTATGCTACTCCGTTAGATGTAAGTTATTTTTTGCACACCTGGCACCAGCAACATGTTCTCTCTGTGGCAGCACCTGTCTTCCCCGTCATCATGGGAGCCGGAATAGCTCAGTTGGTAGAGCGCCTGACTCGAAATCTTGGTGAATCTGGGGTTGCGGGTTCGAACCTCCGCCGGGGCGTTTCGGTACAGTGGGATTTTTCCCTCGGAGTTAACATTGGTTCTGACTCCATTTCCCATACAGTCCTTCGAATGAGACTATAAACCGAGGTTCCGTGTGTGAACGCACGCATAACATCTTGCACACACGTAAAATCCCATCACCAACATTCGGAAGAGTAGGCCAGTTTGGCCGTTGGTATGGATGACACGTTACATATAGCATGCACCCTGAGTGAGAAATGGAAAGAATGAGGGAAGTAAGGAAAATGAGTGATCGATATTGAACGATACTGACTGGATGACACGGGAAACGACTGAATGAAGCGCCAGCTGGCAGCTCTTCAGTCGGCACTACCCAGGTAGGCAGCCCGTTGTGTAAACGAGTGTTGATTGTAAAGCGCTTAGAGCTTGGCGTCTAGCCGAGAATAGGCGCCGCGCACACTCACTCACACACACACACGCACGCACCACACACGCTCGCACCACACACGCTCGCACCACACACACACACGCGTACACGCGCGCGCGCGCGCGCGCGCACACACACACATGCGCACGCACACACACACACATACACACAAAAACACACACACACACACACACACAGACGCACCACATACACACGCGCGGGCGTGTGCGCGCGCACACACACACACACACACACACACACACACACACACACACACACACACACACACACACACTCACACACACTGAACAGCAAGAAAATGGCATACGTATATATAGTCATGTAAACCAATGCATGCTATACAAGCTGGACGATTGACATCTCAGGACACATAAAAACTGAGCCATGCTGAGTGCGTCAGCCACTGGATCTTGCCAGAAGTAAACATGAATTTCAACATTGGCCCGACGATTGATTTCTCTCTCCTTTTTTTTTTTTTCGGTTTGGGCGATTTGGAAAGCAGTTTCGGTTTTTTTTTTCCCCAGTCTGCTTTCCACATTACATATCTTTGTTTTCTCTTTATCGGTTCATGTATTTACTTGAATTATTGCTCACCGAGGTCATCAGGATCATAAGTCGTGACAGTCGGTGTATACGGAAACAAAGAAAATATTTTGATGTGAAAACTCTTTCATGATAAAACCTGGTAGCCAGCTGCTGGCCCTAGGGGATGATGGAAAGTGGCGCAGCCTTTATTTCTCATTCCTGTCGTTATGCCAGCATTTCGTGCAGATTTCACGCACGCTCAGTTCTTTTCTCATACAAGTTGTATTTTGTTTGCTTTCCCTCGAAGTCGAATTCCCCCCTCTCTCTCTCTCCACCCCATACCCTCCACCCGCCCCCAGCCTCCCTTTCCCACTGAAAGATGTGACTGTTAAACCATGTGTTTATTGTTTTCTTCTCATTTGACCGTACTGGATTTGCGATATGGATTGGGATGTTGAAAGACGTATAAAGCGGATACATGTATCACACTTAACAATGATTATTGACTTCAGATACTCGTGTGGAACGATCGTCTTTTTAGCTCCTTGTTCAGTGACATAGCAGCGGGCTACGACGGCCATAATCCTTTTTAATACTGTCTGCAGCGTCGAATTTAGATCTGTCACCCCTTCCTTTTCCTCCCTTTTCTTTCTTTCGTTCATAGATCTGTTCCTTCTTTAACATGTGAACAGGACAGCACAAAAATCAGATTGTCTTAATGGGTGAGCGATCTGGATGTATTGGTTTGACGAAACTCTTTTCAACAACTCTCTTTCCTTGCATTAGTCTCACCTTCCACGTCGAGCGCAAAAGAATCGGCTCTTTCCGTTGCTATCTGTCTCTACTTTTATGCACTCCTTTGTCCAATGTATAGCAGATAACGGAAAGTCTTTTTTCTAGTCCTGGGGATCTAGCATCAGTTAATTCCAGAAAGAGCTGTACGACGTGTTTTCGGATCCTCTTACCATGCTCGTGTTGCACCTGTCTTTCTTGTTTCCAGTCGCCGGTTGCACGTTGAACTAGATTCCAGCCTAAGTCGCCCGGAAACCAGGTTCCAGCGTGTCACTCTGAACTTCTCAGTCTGTCCACACCTCGTCATCTTCGTTCTGCTGCTAACCATTCGTATTTACAGACTTCCTTCTTTTAGGCCAAAACTACACGGCCAACGTTCTTCTTTTTAACATCCAGGTCTACAGACTTCCTACTTTTGGGTCTGATTCCTACGGCCAGGTTTTCCTTTTCACGCCAGGGTCCCTCCAACTGTGACTACCACCCTTTCTCAGCTCGCAAAGCAGACCTGACCACAAGTTTACAGCTTTCCGAAAAGTATAAATGTTACGCGATATACGTGTACACGCGCAGTACATGTACTACGCAATTTTTGGCGTGTTTCATGAACCGCGCAACCTCGTTACAGAATTCGTGAACTCTGCAACGAGGTTGCGCAGTTCATGAAACACGCAAAATAGCATTGCCTAGTACAGGAACTACTCACACGGTGCAAACTCGGTTGTAACCTGAAGCTCAGTCTGTGTATGTGGGTGCGTATGACGAACAGATTCATAACTGACTGTATAAAATACTTCATTTCTGGCAAATAATCCAGATAAGACTCCAGCTTTTGTTCCTACCTTGAAGCCTCTATCACTGTTTTCCATGACAACACCAATCAAGTTGGGTGGATCCCCCCGCCCACGATCAAATTCAGAAACTGGTATGAGAACATTATCGTCAACATCGAGCGCCTTTATTTTCGCTTCTGATCGGTCTAGCATTTTTTTTTTCGCTTGTCTTTCTAAACCCTATGCTGCAGCCGCTCTAATACTCTGAAAATGGTCACCCTGACTCTCATCATTTTCTGTTGCGTCACCCTGATTCTCATCATTTTCTGTTGAGTCACCCTGACTCTCGTCATTGTCTGTTGCGTCCATGTTTTCTTCTTCAATCACTCCACTGATGGCAAGTTCTTCAATTACGTTGGCGGTGAATTCTCTACCATTATCACTTTGCAGAACTCTAGGAGCACCGAAATCCAAGAAAAAAAAGGCAAAAGTTCTCATGCAACGTCTATGGCACTCTTGGTCTTGAGAGGACGCAGCAGCAAGTGGAACTTGCTCAGGTGCTCCTGGTAATGCAGGATGAACGAGAATGACCCATCCTTCATGTTGTGCATATCGACAAGGTCTGCTTGCCCCCTTTGATTCAGGTCCGAAACGAGTATCGGTCTGCCTACTGTTCCAGAGACGGTCTTTTTCCTCTTTCTCTTCTCCTGGCAGCGTTCACACTCGGTGACGAAGGCGCGCATAGCCATGAGGGGAATGCTGTCATAGCTGTCTTTCAACTTCGCATACGTCTTCTTTTCGCCAGCATGCCCTGCAATTAGGAAAAAAAAAAACGAAAAGAGAGAGAGAGAGAGAGATAAGGGGGGGGGGGGGAGCGAGAGAGAGAGAGAGGAGAGAGAGGGGTGAGAGAGAGAGAGAGAGAGAGAGAGAGAGAGAGAGAGAGACAGAGAGAGAGAGAGAGAGAGAGAGAGAGAGAGAGAGAGAGAGAGAGAGACTCAACTCAAGACTCAAGATATTTATTCAGAAAGGCCATTGGCCCATTGAAGGGGAAGCTTTACACACAAAACAGGAAATAAACAAAATGCTTCAGATTAACATATTAGGGTAGTAACAACGAAAATGGCTACTAGGAGGTAAATGTTTGTCTTACCTTAAATGCTTTACACAAGAAGAGACCAAAGCTCTTCATTTGTGCATAACTGTTGGCGCTGAGTAAAACACACAATCTAAACATGCAGGGATGTCTACAATATTTTTGTGAATAAGGCTCTGGGCGGATGTCTGCCAAAGCGGGACAGCAAAACAAGAAATGCAATTCATTTTCCTCTCCCTGCATGCACATTGGGCAAATTAAATCGTTTTCTCTGTATTGCCTGTACCTTAACTGGTGAGTTTTTATATCAGATACGCCAAGTCTAAACTTAACTATCAATTTTTTTCAAATACATATCTAGATCAAACCTTAAATACGATTGAATATTACCAACATTTGAATAGTTTCTATACAAATCATACGTTTCACTAGTCTGAATATGATCATTCCATGTCTGCCATCGACAGTCTATTAACCTTTGACGAAAAGAACGCACGAACAAACGCTGATCCCCAACACCCCCATTCAGCCATACATCACCAAAGCCATATTCACACAACATCAGACGCACATTCGACGCCCAGTTTTTCTTTCCCCTTGCATCCAATTCTAGCAACATATCATACGATTTGCGTGGTAACCTAAAATCATCCATGTACAAAAGCTTTAACCAGTATCTAACACACCTTACAGCTGAACAAATGGACAGTGGGTATCGGTGTGTTTCTCCATAGACTAAATCATTAGAGACGCGCTTATCTAAACCTAAAAACCTTTTAAGTGCAAACAAATGTTACTGCTTCACAATGTACAACCGCTTTCTCCGATCCCCAGATTTCAGAACCGTACAGAAAAATGGGCTGTATTTTAGAATCAAATATTTAAAAAAATAAATCAAGAGAATTATTATTCAGTGCATTCAATCTTTTCATAACAGTTATCAACGCATTTTTTGCTCTACTAGCAAGGTCTTTACAAGCGACGGTAAAGCTCAAACGTGTCGAGAAATAAATCCCCAAGTATTTATAAATATAAATGCGCGAGAGAGAGAGAGAGAAACAGAGAGAGAGAGAGAGAGAGAGAGGAGGGGGGGGGGGGAGAGAGAGAGAAAGAGAGACTGACAGAGACACAGAGAGAGACACACACAGAAGAGAGAGACACACACACAGAAGAGAGAGAGAGAGAGAGACTCACTCACTGACATACCGTCAGCAAAGAGACAGTGACCAAAATAATACACCTCTGGCAAATGACAGAAGTGTTTGAAAACATTTACCTGTTGCTTGGTGTGTTGCTTCAAGCACTTCATATACTCGGCTCTGTCTCATCATGCACGTGCCCGATGACTTGCGCTGAACACGGTTCAATCCAGCAATGGACACAATTATAAAGATATTCTTGACATGGTAAACTTCCCGATCTTCTTTCTTGCCTTCGTAAAATCTCGAGAACGTTTTTTTTTCATGGTCATCAGACCACAGGCCTCGAGCGGAATCACTAGCAGTAGCATCCATGCTTCTTCGGATACAGATAATCAACTGAAGACGTTTAGACTTTTTTGCTGTCAGTCAGCATCAAAAAACAGTTATGTCAGCAATGATAACTGTTCAGATGACTTCATGACGTATTGGTCTGTTTTTTTTTTCTTCTCTGCTCTGCCTTTACTATTCATCATTCTTGTGTGGACATACAGACTGATCTTGTTTGCGTAGTTCATGAAATACGCAATCTGCGAATTG
>JADBJO010001538.1:215000-232500 GCA_016801955.1 Conus betulinus | reverse complement strand
TCGTTCAAGCACTCCTATTGTTCGACAACACACGGGGAAACGGCGGTCAGTATCAAATCTGCAAGCCTCTGCGCTGTAGGCGAATGAACAGAATTGTCGAGTTTTCTTTTTAACAAAGCGAGGTATTTTTCAAGTCTTAGACGTCATACGTTCTAAATCTATATGTTATATCATATCTTCCTGATCACTTCATTTTGTCATGTCGAACGCCTCTGGTCTTTCGTCTTCGTCCTACCCATTGTTTAACTGGTGTGATTAGTGTTTATCGCTCATTATCGAAGAGCCGACCTAATCCCTTCCGAAGGTCAGTCTCCATCCGCCCCCCCCCCCCCCCCCCCCTTCCTTTCCCGTAAGTGCCTTCATGGTTCCTTATTCACTGATGCACTCCCACTTCCTTTTTTCTGTGAGTGAAGTGGAAGTTCATAGCATACTATAGGAAAGGACACTTGAGGTCCACGAAACACATTCCTGTACGAGCTTACATTCTTTGAGTATCCTGAAACAACTTTCCCATGTTGCCAGCATGAAAACACAGTTCTATGAGGATATTTTCTGTATGATACTTTTCTAAGCCTGCCTGTCCGTCCCTTAGATGTGTTTATTTTTCACCTCGGTCATCTTGACCATCCTGTGAGCCAATCTGCAGCACACTTCTCACCTAGAACTCTCCTCATACAGTGGAAACAGCCCATGCCGAAAGAGGGATGAGTGGAGTGGGGCGTGGGGCTCTTTTAGCATAAACTGTGTTCCACTCCTCTTGTGATGTTGTGCTCATTATTTCCTCTGATTTCGCTTCTTTGACTTTTTTGTCTCAAAAGGATTTTTTTTTAATCGGTTGTTAAAGACAAATCTGAACGGAATGATTAGAGGTGGTGGTGCACTTAACATGGGGCTTTGTTTTATCCAAGTGAAGGACTGCAGCATAGCAATTGATGTTTTGAATAATGTTTCTGTAAAACCGTGTGTAAATCTGTTTTCCCTTGACGGGAGTGTTTTTGTGTGGTTTGTGTTTTTTTGTTTGATTGCGGTTTGTTTTTTCTTTTTGTACGTGTTGACAGTCCTGGAAATGCTGTCTGTGGTCTGCTCGAGCAGCGCTGAAATGGACATTGTCCATGCCTATCTCCAAGACTGCCATTTCAGTTTTGTTTCTCATCATGCTTCCAGCTTTGAGCGATTTATTTCTTCTCAAAGCGCTAGCATTCTTTGCTTGGTGATTGTGGAGCTGGTATGCCAAGACTTTGTTGTTTTTCGCCATACATCCGGACGAGCACGGTCTTTCGTTTGTATCCAGCCATCCAAAGTCATATGATGTCTGGAGCCGTTGTTCAACGTTTTTTTTTTCAAAGACTTCTGAAACTTATGAAACATGGGTGTGTGCGCACGCGTGCACACACACACATACACGCATGCACGCACGCACGCACGAACGCACAATTTCCTGGCCGTTTTCTACGTTCCGTGTGCTATGTTTACTTCTTGCGTGACAGTTTTGCTTAAGGGTCAGCTTCCTGTGCCAAGGGACAAGCTGCGATATGAGTGCCTCCCGATTCACCGTGTCATTTCTGGAGGTTGTCAACACTGTACGATTTTCTTTTCTTTTTCAGTGACCAAGTTTCTGCCTCAGGTTGAACTAGCCTATGTTTCTGAGTTCTTCGGGCTTTGTGTTGTTCATTCTTTCCGAGTGTAACCAAGGTGCATCTCAGTGTAATTTCGTTGCCGTTACGTGAAACACACTTGCTTTGTGGTACCGCTCTCAATATCCAACAGTTTTTCATTGCTGCGATTGCTTTTTTGATACCGCTGGCAGTGTTCAACACTGTTCCGTTGCTGTATTTCTTGCGCATCCGTCAAATTACTATCAAAGCTGATTTAACGTAGACCCTGAGCAGACGAGTGACACCTAAGCCAGGTTCGGTATGAGATCATCATATACAATGTTGAGTATCGACACTCACCAAGGTGGTAGGGCAGACGTGATAAACGCAACAGGAAGGCCGGCCAGGAGGGTGGGGAATGGAAGGGAAGAGAGCAATGGTAGAGGGTTTATGCAACACTTCGCCGATACCATCAGAACATCAATACATGAAGCCGCAGGCGTATGTGAACTCGACTTACAACGGCCTGGGTGCTTCATCTTCAGCTTACTATTTAATGGGGTGGGTATGGATATTGATGGATAAAGGGTGGGGGTGAGGTTCCCGAAGCAACTATGCTGAATCACGTTGATTAAAGAGATCTTGCCCATTTCATCAGTTACTTTAATCCATGCGAGTTTTGAATATCAGCCTCGATATTAACTGGTAGTTTTTTTTTTTAATAAAGACTTAAGGCCCTGATATAGTTTACGTCTGATCCACTCAAAATATATCAATTTAGTAGAGAGCGCTCATTTACACACACACACACACACACACACACACACACACACACACACACACACACACACATATATATATATCCCTCTTTTGCCTCCATTCCCACTCATGTAGGATTTTCTGATGCTCATCACAACCATTTTTTACTTACATTCCTGTACTTCTCACTTGCATTCTTTCACACCAGGGTATTGTACTTTTCGGTCCAGTTTTCTCTCCACTCCCAACTGTCCAAGTTCACTCCTTGATGTTGTCCAGAGACCCTTCACCTTATCGTGTACACATGTTGTGGACGGACGTGCCGAGAGGATTGGATACACCGCGACCAGTTTCCATCTCCGTCCGGGGGCAATTCCACGCTTTTCCACTGCAGTTGTCTTCTTTAAATATCAAATTAATTTGAGCCTGAGGCCCTCTAGTTTCTCCCCCCTCTTTTCAGTTTTTAGCCTTTCCATTACTGTCCATACCCCTGTTATACATTATTCATGTTTCCATATTCCGCATTCTCTATGTCATATTCTGTCTTCTCCCACTTCATCTCCAACCTTTGAAGTCCTGCAGTCCCCCCCCCCCCCCCCCCCTCTCCCCTTCCCCTTCCATTCTTCTCTGCCAGAAACAGTTCCCTTCATATACTGTTGACCTATTCTTCTGCATTGCTACGAACTTAAAAATATAGTCATTTTCATTGTTACCCCTTTGCATTGACAGCATTGAACAGTAGGATGGATGTACCATATTCAACTCATTCAGTTCTCCCCTTGGTATCACCCATTTATTATTCTTATGTTCTTCCCCCGTCCATCATTCATGCTGTAAAACTCCATTCCTTCTCCAGAACATGATTCATCAGTTTCACGTTGTCTTCTGCTCACGTCCATTGATCTTCGCTCTACTTTTCTTCACTCGTCCATCATTCATCCTTCTCACGTCCCCAGTTCCAGTACCGTCTCTCAGTAATCATTATCGTGTTTTCTTCCCATCTTCTTCTTTTATTTTACTATTGTCATGTTCTGCCCCTGTCCTATATACGGAGCATTTTCATGTTCTCTTCGTCTCGTCGTGTCAACCATTCATTATCAACGCATTCCCGTCCTCTCATTTCGTCTCATTCTGTGCTGATTGTAGCTACTGCTACTATGTCGCTAACCTGTTATAAAGGCCATCATTCTCACGCTGTTCTCTTTCCTCGTTCGTCTTTCGTTCATCAGCGTCGCACCACCCTTCCATCTGTTATTCATCTTTCCCGTGTTCTTCCTCGACAGTCCAACATTCATCGTTCCTGGATCCCCTCCCCCCTCCCTCCTTCGAGTACCCCCAGTCCAATATTCACCATTCTTGCATTTTTTTCCCCAGTCCAGCATCCCCATTTTCACGTTTATTCCCGGTTCAGCATTTATTGTTCTCACCTTTTCCTACAGTCTGATATTGGTCATTCTCCGTTTTCCCCCAGTCCATATTCATAATTTTCAACAACCCTTTTCTCCCTTTCTACACACACACACACACACACACACACACACACACACACACACACACACACACACACACACTCTCTCTCTCTCTCTCTCTCTCTCTCTCTCTCTCTCTCTCTCTCTCTCTCTCTCTCTCTCTCCCCCACCCCTCTCTGTCTCTCTCATGTCATCCTCTTGTCCATCCTTTTATTATTTTCGCGTTTGTCCGTTTTCGTCCAGTCGGGACCAAACGCGCCATCCTCTGTTTCTTGCCGTCTTACCCGAACTGCCCTTCATCAATCTCACGTTAGTTTCCAATTACTTTTTCATCATTTTCACGTTCTTCTCCCATCTCGCTTTTATCATTCTCGCGTTCTCTTTTTACTCCAAGCTTTCATATTTTTTTTCTGTCCATTATTCACCCCTTTTCCTTCGACTGTTGTCCCTCTTTCGTCATTCTCAGGCTGTTTTCTCAGTCCGTTTATACTTATCATGTTCTCATCTTGCCGATCATTCACCATATTCTCGTTCTTGTCAGTTTCTTGTTCTCATCGTGCCTGTTATTCATATTCGTTATTTCTTTCCTTCTTTCGTCATATTTACATTCTCCTGTTCTTGTTCTTCATAAATCACTCCTTCCATTAACGTCTTCTCATTCTTCTAATCCCGTCTGTCATTCGCTACTTCTAGTCCTATCCATCACTGAAATTTCTCACGTTTCTTCCCCTGTCCACTGTTTATCATTTTCACGTTCCTCTCTATTCATCTCGTCCATGTCGCGTTTTTCTCTTCTCACTGCGCCCATCCTTCATCATTCTCCTCATCACTTCATCTGTTTCTTCCTTTACTGAATTATTCTGACAATATCTTACTTTTATGTAGTCCATCGTCCTGACGCTGTTTTCTCTCTTCTTTGTTTTTCTATCTCCTGTTCAATTTTCACTTTTTTTTTCTTTTCACCTCATGAAAAAGGTATTGTTCTCTCGTTTCATTCCCCCCCCCCCCCCCAGTTTGCCCATCACTGGGTCGTTCTTACGCTGTTTTACTTTCATGTAATCTATATTTGTCCATCACTGGGTCGTTTTCACGCTGTTTTACTTTCATGTAATGTATCATTCTCATGCTGCTCTTGCCTTTTCCCTCTCCTAAATACTTTTGTCAATCTCGTGCTGCTGTCCTGTCCACCGTACATCATTTCCACATTTTCCTCTTCGCCTGTCCTTCGTGGATATTATGTCATCTCATCCCACCTCTCATTTATACTTGTCTCTCATTAATCATTCACGTTTTCTCCTTTCATACTTCCTTCACTGTTTCTACGTTCCGTTTTTATCCCGTCCATTATACGTTCTTCTTATGTTCTTATGATCTCGTCCCAATTGTTTTCCATCATTCTCTCGTTTCTTCTCCCATCCCACTTTTCACCTCCCTCTCCCTTTCCCATAATTTATTCATCAGTTTCCCTTTTCTTATCATTCTCGCATTATCTTCACGTCCCGTTCATCTTTTATCATTCTCACGCTCTAGTCCCGTCAGTTATCCATTGTGTTCACATTCTCTTCCAGTCAGTCAGTTATCATTTTCACGTTCTTCTGACATTAGTCATTCATCGTTTTCAAGTTCTCAGTCAGTCATTCCATATTTTCAGGTTCTCTTCACCGGTGGGTCATTCGTCATTTTTATATTCTTTTCCTGTCAGGCACTTATCATTTTAACACACTCTTCTCCAGTTATTCGTTGATCTTTTTCACCTAGTTCTCCAGTCAGTTAGTCATCGTTTCCGTATTGTTCTCCCGCCAGTCATTGATCATTTTCACGTTCTTCTATGATCAGCCATTCTTTATATTCACGCTCATCTCCCGTCAGTTAATTATCATTGTTGGATTTTTCTCCCTTTTGTCATTCATAATTTTCAGGTTAAGTCACAGCAACATAGTTGTTGCTAACACCAAAATCGTATTATTTTCAGATATTTGTCATTCTGAAATATCTGAATTAAAAAATGTGCACAGGATGTGGAAATATTTAAAGAAATTACGAATAACTATAAAATACTCGCACTGTATTCTGTTCCCATTAGAAAGTGTCTTGGAATGTTTTGACAAAGCGCAGGCATTTGTGAGGCATTTTCGGAGAACAGTTTATCGTGGAGCCTCATTTCTGATAATAATATTAAAAGTTGACAGACATATGCTATATATTTTTCATAAAAGATGAAATTCATATATAACATACAAGGAATTTAAAGAAAATTTGACGTGTTTCTTTTCGCGTAAAAAGTGTTATTAATATCTTATTTGTTGTTGAACAAAAAAATGCCAGAAGATCGTTTAAAAGGATTCTGGAAAGAAATAGTCCGAATACATCAGTGGGGTTGAAAAAAAGATTGCACAAGCTCGATGAAAAAAAATGATTGGTTAGCAACATATATATTGTTTTATTTCATGATATTCAATCGATTCCAAAGCATGCCGCAAGACTTGAGCAAAGAGCAAGCGGTGATGCGCCAGTGAGCTGCTTACGCACACTGTATTGGCTTACACTGAGGACACGCAAGCTCGCGCGCGCGCGCGCTCGCGCTTGTGTGTGTGTGTGTGTGCGTGTGTGATACCTTCATCTGGCGTGCGCGCGCACATGGTAGAATATGTACATGTGCGTGTGCGCGCGCGCATGGTTGTATTGTATATGTATGCAGGCGCACGCACACGTGCCTGAAATGTGCCCTAGTGCGTATGTGTGTGTGTGTTTGTACGCGCGCGTTGTGTGTGTGTGTGTTTGTGTGTGTGTGTGTGTGTGTGTGTGTGTGTGTGTGTGAGAGAAGAGAGAGAGAGAGAGAGAGAGAGAGAGAGAGAGAGAGAGAGAGAGAGAGAGATTATGTGCGTTTTACGTGTGGGCGCACGCTTGGTTGTATATGTACGTATTAGTGCGTGTGGGCGCGTATAGTTGTGTGTGTGTGTGTGTGTGTGTGTGTGTGTGTGTGTGTGTGTGTGTGTGTGTGTGTATCTATGCTTGGGTGTGCGCTCGAGCGCATACTTGCGCTTGTGTGTATATGTGTGCGTGCGTGTATGTTTGTGTGTCTAAGCGTGCACGCGTTGTGTGGTGCGTGTGGGTGTGAGAGCGCGGGGGGGGGGGGGGGGGGGGGGGGGGGGGGGGGGGGGGCTGCATGAGTCGGCATTTTCGTGCACCCATGTAATTGATGTTTTGTGGAGAACTGTATGGACAGGGGAAAACATGGGGATAGAGTGGTGTCGAGGAAGGCGGCGGGAAGAGTATGTGTATGTGACTTTTCCAATAAGATAGGCTCCTGTGTTTTTTGACGAATTGTACTGTTTTTGAATGACTTTACCAACTCATGGCTTTACCACACATTTTTCTTGTAGTCTTTCGCACAATGCTAGGATACGGCTCAACTTGGCGTTAGTCGCAGTGCTCTCTCTCTCTCTCTCTCTCTCTCTCTCTCTCTCTCTCTCTCTCTCTCCTCTCTCTCTCTCTCTCTCTCTCTCTCTCTCCTCTCTCTCTCTGTCTCTGTGTGTGTGTTTGTGTGTGTGTGTGTGTGTGTGTACTTATACCCTTTCCTCTAGTGTTTACTATTCTTCTTCATTGATGCTGCAATCTTTTACGGCATTGACTGTGAAGGTCACTAGCTTGCTTTCATTATTTTCTGTTGTGTTAGAAATATACATGGTCGTATTTCTAAAAGTTCACAATAACAAATTAATTGCAGAGCTGTTCTAAAATGTAAAAATCAGTAGAATAAACGAAGTTTTGTATCAGCAATTTTTTTTAAATCTGGAGAATCTGAACGTGTAAGAGTTGATAAAGTCAGAGTATCTATACCCTTCAATGTGTAATTGTTGTGTGTGCTACTCATACTTATAACCTTCCTAAGGTACCATCAAAAGACATGCAAATGGCATAATATTCAGACGATATTTACATCCAGACAAATGCAAGTCTAAGAAGTTGAGAGTAATAAATCATGAACAAAATATTTGTCAATTGGAGATAGCGACATCAAACATGTACAGGGAATGAAATGGGCTTGCAAAGTCGGGAGAGAAAACACTAATAACGATTTTCAACGGGAGAAATCCGACCTCATCGATACAACTTAATGTATTAGATGACAAAATTTTTCAACATTCACAAGACGAAGTTTTTTTGGATACTCACAAGTTATTACATTGGCAATTCCATACTGAGAATTTGAAAATGACAACAAGGAAAAAGTCAAAATTGTTGACAACATGTGATGCTTAACCATGGGACCCAAGATACAACAACAATAAATCTCCGCTACCTTAGTCACCAGCCTCGTCCGATCAAAACTGATTCAAGGAAAAACAAAATTATTCATCAACTCTGCATAGCTTGTTGAATAGAGTACAACCTACAGACAGTACAGCCATTAAATTAGCTCTTCGCAATGTGGTGCATACAAATATATTGGATTATAAACAAATCTGTTCGATTCAGACCATGTGGCTGGCTTACTGTCTCTTTCAGACTAAGGTAAGTTTTCAAAAGCTAATTGTTTTTATTCGAAGTCTTTTTGTCTTGAATTCAGAGACAAAGTATTCTTAGACTCGGCAACGAGCATTTGAAAAGAGCTGGACATACGCTCTCTGTCCCTAGCCAGTTAGAAATTATACAAATGAACTCTACAGAAAAAAATGCAATTTTGTTTTTTCATCTGTTTCGTCAGGTCCAGCAGTCCTGTCATGCCTCACTGAGAGAACCGACAGGTCAAATTTGATAATGATTGTTCTGTTCTGACGAAGGGTGAAAACATAACATTTTATTATTTGAGGAAGATGATAACGTAAACATCTTATTTTCAGAGACTTAAGAACATACTATAGCCGTGAAACTAAATTTTAAAAAGTGTTGATAGATGGCTCAATCCTAGAATCACGCACACGTCCTGGATTGAAAAAAAAAATAAACATAAGAATAATTTTTCATAGTATCACTGATGTCCAGTATCTTTTTCCTAGGTCCGTGTGACGTTACTGGGGAATCGCACTGAACTGTACACCAGATTCCTCCGGTCCTGTCCGGAGTGTTCCGAGGCCTTGGGCTTTACAGACGTTGTGCCTGTCCAGTCTGCAGTGTTGTCTTCTCCTTGGTCTCGCTCTCTTTCCTGGATGATTATTTTAGCGCGGCTGTTGGATCTTCATGACGATGCCAACTTAGTTTTCTTTGCTTTGCTGGTGTCAGCAAATCTTTGAATGGCCCGATGTGCTGTTTGAATGTCTGGCGTACTTGTTCAGTGGTGATATGATCAGTACATCTGATGTATAGTATCTTGTAATGATATCTCATTTCTTTGATTGGGTTCTTTCTTCCAGGTCCATGTCGCGTCTGTGCGTAGGAAAATGAAATACACCTATGCATGCAGGATCCAGATTAGTGCTTCACTGAGATGTTACTGTCTTTCCACACAGGATCAGTCTGCACAGAACGCATGTCTCTGCTGCTCTTGAGAGGATTACTGATTTAACATTCCCCAACGCTGAAAATAAATCCCAGATATAGAACTGTTTATGAGTTCCTAGCTGAAATGATAAACGTATATATGAATTGTTTCACAGTTCCAAGCTTCTATCATGGTTATATTAGTACTGAAGGTGGTGTTGTGGCCGGCCATTAGCTTGGTTTTTTCTCGGTGTTGAGATCCAAACTATGTCTTGTAGATGCATCCAGAGTTGTAACAAGCTTAGTTAGTTCTTGTTCAGTGCCCCCGCAAGGCCATCAAAGTTACATGCAAAGTGAAGGTTCACGAAAGTTCTTGCAGTACTGATTGTGTTGCTATGATCTTCCTCAAGTGGATCATTCATGATGCATTCCAGGATTATTGAAGAATATGAAGAGAAAAGGGGCCATGACGGATCCTAACTGATATGTGGGACCAATTTCCAGTCGCGCCCTTAATGCACTGGTCACTTTGGCGTATAACTTGCTGGATGATGTTAACTTTGTGCCGAGATCAGATTTCTTGATAACAGCCTGTAGCGCCTCTGGACAGACCTTGAAATGCCTCTTTGAAGTCTGTGAAGACATGGATGGGACTCCTTCTGCTGTTGCAGGTGTTTCTGGTGGAGGATTAAAGATCTGCACGATGATACTTCAGCCTTTCAGATATAGCGGTGTCCGTCTGCAACTGCATCTATCCAGAACGATTTTGAGCATTACGTTGTTTATGTTGCTGATCTAACTGATCTCGCAGGTGTTCTGGCAGTGTTGAGGATTTCCTCTCTTTGGAAATGTGGCGATTAGTGATCGAGTCTCTTTGGTGTTAGCCACCCCCTAGTGTGCCAGATTGTGTTGCAGATGGCAGTTAACATATCAGTTACTGCCTTTCCCCCATATTCAAGCGTTCTGCAGGAATGTAGTCAATGCTTGCAGCCTTGCCATACTTTAGCGACTTCTTCGTGAGTGTGTTTGACAGTCATCTCCATTTGATGAATTCTGAACTGTTAGCATACTTGGATCTGTTTTGCTCTGTTTGTTGCAGAGCTCAAAACAAAGTTTCTCCACATTCTACCATGTCTTCTTTCTGTATGAGTCAGTAAATATTTTTGTCCTGAGTGGTGCTGACTTTAATTTGCGTTGGTCAATTTTTCACGATTTTTTTTTTTTTTGTCTCTTTGTTATCCAGGTGTTTCTCCAAGTTGTCACACTCTCATTTTCATCCCGTCTAACATTCACCATGAGCATGTTCTTCTCTCCTCGTTCCGTCGATCTTTCATTTTCATAACATTTCTGCTCCTCATTCCTTCTCATCATTCATCACACTTGCGTTCTCCTTTTCTATCCTGTCAGTCGTTTCCAATCACCACGTTGTCCTGTTCTCATTCCGTCCGTCAGTTGTCATCTTAAAGTTCTGCCGTTAATCATTCTCGGGTTCGCTCAATCTGTCTTCAGTCTCACGATCTTTTCTTTTCGTCCCGGGCCCATCATTCATTTATCGTTCTGGCGTTCTCTTCTGTCCTTCCGGTCTATCGTTGATTCTTCACCAGTCGGTTTTCTTTCTTTGTTTTTTCTTTTTTCGTGCGTTTGGTCGGTCGGTCGATCGATCGGTCGCTCGCTCGTTCAGACGTTCATTCGTTCAGTCGGTCAGTCGGTCGTTCAGTCATTCGTTCGTTCATTTGTTCGGTCGATTGCTCATTCAGACATTCATTCGTTTAGTCGGTGGTTCAGTCATTCATTCGTTCGTAGATTTGTCCGATCGATCGCTCTTTTGTCGTTTTTTTTTTTCGGTCAGTCGGTTGCTTAGTCATACATTCGTTCAGTCGGCCAGTCAGTCGTTCAGTCGTTTATTCGTTCAGTCGGACAGTCATTCATTCTTTCAGTCGTGCAGTCGATATTTTGTTCATTCATTCGGTCAGTCGGCTGTTCAGTCGTCGGTCAGTCGATCGTTCAGTTAGTCAGTGGATCGAACAGTCGGTCAGTCGATCGTTCATTCTTTCGTTCGTTAAGTCTGTCGTTCGGTCATTTGTTCGTGCAGTCAGTCAGTCGGTCGTTCAGTCATTCATTCGTACAAGTCAGCCAATCGGTCGTTCAGTTGTTCATTCGTTCGGTCATTCATTCATTCGGTCCGTCGATCTTTTAGTCATTCATCCTTTCTGTCAGACTGTCATTCGTTCGTTCAGTCGGCCAATCGATTGTTCAGTCATTCATTCGTTCAGTCGCTCTTTCAGTCATTCATTCGTTCAGTCAGTCATTCGTTGATTTGGTCAGTCGATCGTTCAGCCATTTACTCGTTCTTCTTCTTCTGCGTACGCAGGCTGATACTCCTGCGGACACTCATGTATAGACAGGCAAGTATTAAACCCATCTGCCCAACAAAGGGAGTGGAGTTTTGTGTGTATGACCGTTTTTTTTTTTTTAACCCCGCCATTAAGGCAGTCATACCCCAACTTCGTTCAGTAGGTGAGACGGTCTTTCAGCTGTTAATTCGTTCAGTCAGTCAATCGGTCCTTCACTTATTCAGTTAGTCAATCGGTTATTCAGTCATGCATTTGTTAAGTCGGTCAGTCGGTCGTTCTGTCAGTCATTCGTTCAGTCGATCATTCATTCATTCGATCAGTCGGTCGTTTCGTCATTCATTTTTTTTCAGTCAGTCACAGTCAGTCTTCGTTCAGTCGGTCAATTAGCCGTTCAGTCATTCATTCGTTCAGTCGGTCAATCGGCCGTTCAGTCAGTCATTCGTTCAGTCGGTCTGCCGGTCGTTCAGATATTCAATCGCTCAGTCGGTCGGTCGGTCGGTCATTCATTCGTGAAGTCAGTCGGTCGGTCGTTCAGTCATTCATTCGTTCAGTCGGTCAATCGGTCGGTTCAGTCACTCATCCGTTCAATCGATTTTTCAGTCATTCATTGGTTCAGTCGGCGGGCGTACGGTGAGGCACAGATAGAGGGCGTGACATGGGTGGAGGTACACGGAAAGCGGATGCTGGTCGTGACAAGGATGGGGGTACATAGAAGGGGGATGGGGCGACGCGGATACAGGGTATGACGTGTGGAGGAGATACGTGGGACGCGAACGCGAGGTATGCCATGGGAACGGGGTCGAGGATGCAGCCTACAACATGATTGTGGGTATATAAAGGAGGGGGGAATACAGTGTCTGACATAGGGGGGGGGGGGGGGGGGGGGGGGGGGGTACGGCTGTGTCGGGTGCTGGGGGCATGACGTGGGTGAGGTGACGGGGAGGAAGTGCAGACGCAGGGCGTAACGTGGGTGGGGGTACAGGGATTTCATGGGTGGGGGCATGGGGGGGGGGGGGGGGGGAGGAGATGGATGGGGGATGAAGACGTAAGGCATAACATGGATGGGGTACAGATAGTGCGAATGCAGAGTGTAACGTGAATGGGAGAACAGGGAGCGAAGATTTCAGAGTTCGACATGGGGTGGTGGTAGGGGGGGCGCGGATTTTAGATCATGCTATAGGTTGGGGTTCGGCTGGGGTGGGGGGGGGGGGGGGCGTAGAATTCAGGGCGCGACATGAATGGGAATATGGTGAGTGCGGATTTGCGTGATACGGTGGGTGCATTTGGGCAGAGGGGGCGGATGAAGGATGTGACATGGTGGGCGTATTGGGCCAAGAAGGGGGTCAGACGAAGGCCGTGATATGGTGGTGTATTGGGCAGAGGGGAGCGGATGAAAGGTGTGACGTGAATGGGTGAAATGGAGGGGGTAGGATGGAGAAATGGATGGTCGGGGGGGAGGTGGAGGGTGCGTTGATGCACGTGGGTGGGCGTAATGACTGATCGAATCGTGGGGGAAGAGAGGGGTGCATGGACCTCAGACCTTGGGTAACTTACCTAACATTGAATCGACGTCCATCTTGCGCCGAATTTGATGAGATAAGTGACTGCCCATTCTTCATTTTCGTTGTCCTGCGTCTTGTTTATCTTGCCTGAACAAGACCTAAGAGGTCGAAACGCGCCGTGTTTTGTCTTGTGATTGATTCGTTTGTTCATGTTTCGCGGATACGGTACTTAAAAAAAAATCTTCTCTTGTCTTGGTGCACTTTTTGAATAATATCTGCTGTTGTCTATATGTGGGGGGTTATTCTGCGTTGTTTTTCGTGGAGTGTGTGTGTGTGGAGGGCGGTGAGGGGGGGGGGGGAGGAGAAGTGTGTTAGTGGTATAAAGGACATCAGTGGGAGTGGGATAGGAGAGGATTATAGCGAAGTGAATTGTGTGTTGTCTGTTTGAAGAGAAAAATAGGTGATTGCGTGCATTTCTGGGAATGGGCAAACGATTATGTATCGGATGCCTGATTGGAAATAAAGAAACCGGAACACGAACAGATCTCGACGGCACAAAAATGTCATTTATGACATATGTTCTAAGCTAACTTGCGTTCATCTGTATGAAGGAACGTCGGTGAAACGATTCAGCAATCACACTTATTATTGGAAAAAATTCTGTAAGATCGAGACAACGTCCTTTTTCAAAGTGTAACAGATAATCTGATTCAATTTAACAGGTCTGCCTTCGCCTTACCGCTGTAAGATAAACTCAAGGAGAGAAAAACAAAATACATAATTTTAAACTAAATGATAGAATACTAACAAAAAAGGTATTCTCCCCACTCCAGTCCCCCTTTCCCTTCATAAATTAAGCGCAAATGCATTTTAAAAGCGATCGTACATTGTGTTGTTAGAGGAGAGAAGGAAAAAGAAAGAGAGAGAGAGGAGGAGGGGGGGGGGGGGGGGGAGAGAGACTCAAGTCAGTTCTATCGCAGAAAGCCACACGTATTCCTAACCTTAACCAGTGAGAAAAGCTGAAAGAAAATAATAACAATAATAATAACGACAAAAAAAATATTGAAGTCTCATTTTATTCAGTCAGAGACAGCTGGATTCCGTTAGGTAAAAAAAAAGATCCGTTGGGGTTATCTGCAGATCTGTGTGTTTATCCCCCCGCATCCCATCGATTAGGTCAAGATTGGATTGCTTCTCTTTTCACTCTTCTTATCAGCTCCACCAGCCTCCTCCTCCTTACTCCCCTCCCTTCCTTCTCCTCCTCTTCCCTCCTTTCCCTCTCTCCACAAACACACCTCCTTCATCTTACTAGCACTACCAGTCTCACTCCCCGCTCATAGGGGTTGGGAGAAACGGAACTGCCGTGGCAAGCCACTGTGTTGGGGAAAAAAAAAAAAACAGTCATGCATACTGGAAAGGAAGATGTGACCGTTTAGACCGACACACAGACGGTCGATGAAGGAGACAGGAAACTCAACACATTTAGGGAAAGAATTAAATAAGATGTAAGGCAGGAATTCCGACTGAAAGACGCAGAGACTGAAAATAACATACAACTGGGTGAACCGTTACTCAAAACTATAATACATTGTTGATGGGTTTTCAATTGATGGTGAGTTTGAGCGCATTGATGGGAGACACGGGGAGGGGGGGGGGGGGAAGGGGGGGGGGGGGAGGCAGACATATGAAGAATGAGGCCGAAGAAGCTGAGCCAATAGCGGTTCAAGACGGAGCCTATGACCATGCCAAGAGCAGAATAGTGTATGCCTAAAATCTCATTTTTTTTTTTTTTCTGAGTTTGACCTCTATGTCTGTCTGTCTGTCTGTCTGTCTCTCTCTGTCTCTCTCTCTCTTTCTCCTCCCCCCAGCCTTTCTCTTCTCCCAGCCCTCCGTCTCTCTGACCCCATTTCCCTCTCCCCGTTGTCACTATCTGTCCTGACTTTCAGTGGAGGTCCCCTTTTGCCTCTGTCATATATTTGTCTGTCTGTCCACGCCCCCCCCCGTCCACCCCCCCCCCCCCCCCCCCCCCCCCTTTTTTTTTACCTTCCCTGCACCCCTTCTGCTTCTCCACACCCATCTGTTGTTGCCTTCCCCCATTCATCTCTGTTCTGTCCATCCCCTCTCTGTCTATGTCTCCTTCATAATCTTGCTCATCTCTCTCTCTCTCTCTCTCTCTCTCTCTCTCTCTCTCTCTTTATCTCACCATGTTCCCATGTGTCTCCATTTTCTCCATCCCGTGCCTCTCCCTCCATCTTTCCCAACATCTGCCTCAAACCCGCAGTCTTGTCCCCCCCCCCCCCCCCTCCCCTTCTGTCTCTCTCCCACACCACACCCTCTGCTGTGTCTGTCTTCCCACCTTCCCTCTGTTTCCCCCTCACTCCTCCCGCTCCTCCCTGCGTGTATCTCGAACGACGCTCCCATAGTGTCTCTCTCTCTCCCTTCATTTCTTTCCGATACTCGGTCTCTTCTCCTCTGTATTCTTCCCTCTTCCACCACTCATTCCCTTCGTTCCCTCCCTTTGTCCCCATCTCCTCATCTTTCTTTCCTCTCTTGCCATGACCCATCTCTTTCTGTGCTTCCTCTGAGCACTCTACATTTCTGTCTTTTCATTCTTATCCTTCATGCACACACACACACACGCACGCACGCACGCACGCACGCACGAACGCGCGCGCACGCACGCACGCAAGCACACACACACACACGCACGCACGCACGCACACGCACACGCACACGCACACGCGCAAATACACACACACACACACACACACACACACACACACACACACACACACACACACACACACACACACACACACACACACACACACACACACACAACACACACACACACACACACACACACACACACACACACACACACACACAGAGAGAGGGGATAGGAGGAGAAGGGAAGGCGAATCATATGCCTAACAATCTACGCCCCATTTTTAGCAAAACTCGGCAACACCGATCTTCTTATTCAAGAACATTCATATTCTAAACTAACATTCACATCCAGTGATCTGTCTTCTTGTGGACATTGACAGGCAGTTATCAATACTTTAGTTTTCACTTTTTCAGGAGGTTTCGCCCTTGATTTAAGTTGTTTTTCCTTATTTAATTCGTTGTTGTTATGATGATGATGATGATGATGATTGACGATGAGTGATACTATAAATGCTTTCTTAATAATCAAGATTTTTTACATACGGGAAATGTTGAAGTCATGCGTATAAAATACTAGTAGAATTTTACAGATATGTTCCAAAGGAAACAAAAACAGTGCGTGTATGTATATAGAGGGGAGGCTGTAACATATAATATAATTCGGGTGACTGTTATTCATGCTTGATCTGCCAGTCCATCTGGCCTTGTCATCACTGAAGTTTGGCATAAAGGCATTTCATTTTGTTTTGTTATTATTATTATTATTATTATGTCTTTTCTGGTGTTGCTGAAGAAAGAAACGGAAGAACTAACTGAGCAAGGTATATGATGCATCAAACTGAATGATCGGTGCCCTCAGTGCCAGTGGGACCTACTCTATTCTACCTTTAGGGTGTCAGTTATTCAGCAATTATATTATGAATCGATGAGATTAGTTATGAATTTGTGCTGGTATTTTTTTTCTATGAAAGGGGGTCTGTGTGCTCGCCTGAACTGAAAGTACGTCACACACACAGAGAGAGAGAGAGAGAGAGAGAGAGAGAGAGAGAGAGGAGAGAGAGAGAGAGAGAGAGAGAGAGAGAGAGAGAGGAGAATGTCGATTTCATCATCATAGTCCAGCCGGTTTGACAGGGCTGTTTCAAGGGTAGAAGGAGGGGAAAGAACAGAGGGAGTAACAGAACAAAGAAATGAGGGAAGCTTGAAACGTCAAGGACGTCCTGTTTATAGGCATCCGCAAAAAAAAAATCAAGATGCAAAGCATATAAACATACTCCCAATTTATCTTCCTGAAAAACGTCACAATCAAACATGCATCATAAAAAGATATTCCATAAAGAAGAAAAATCGTTTTGGGCAGTTATAGCCGGTAGTAACGGCTATTCTGGTAAAAATAAAACATCGGGCATCACCCGTGACCCGTAATGAACATACCTACAAATTTTCAGAAAGATCGGCCCAGAAGTTTTGTCTGGAGCGAGTGGAACATATATTTGACCACGGACAGACACGGACAGCATTTCGTCGTTCCCATTGTAAAGTATTCCCTGTTCTCTAAGAACTGGGAGTACAAAAATATGGTTCTAGCTGGCGTCGTTAAAATGAATATGCGGATCGCGGACGACATTTGCGTGTGCGTTTTCGCTTCAGTATTAATATTACTCTTGTACACTTCCATCAGCGCGATTTTTTTCTTCTTCGGATTGCGTTCACGTTTGTGTCTGAGCACCAGT
>JADBJO010001538.1:207500-210000 GCA_016801955.1 Conus betulinus | reverse complement strand
GCACGTACACACACACACACACACGCGCACGCGCACGCGCACGCGCACGCACGCACGCACGCACGCACACACACGCACACACAATACACACACACACACACACGCACGCGCGCACGCACGCATGCACGCACACACACACGCACGCACACACACACACACACACACACACACACACACACACACACACACACACACACACACACACACACACACACAGAGGTGGATATCAGATGGTCGTTAAGTGACAAATTAAGCCATCAGTAGATTATACAATTGATCTACAGATCAGAAGTTATTCATTCAAGTAAACACTCAATTTGTTTTCTGTAATGTCAAGTAGGACTGTTTCTACAATACATTTATACGAAACTTAGGCGAATGAATTCTTCAATGCAAGATAGTCATAATGCGATGTTGTGAAACGCCACAATAGGTCTCCTAAAAAGCGTACTAGCAAAACTTGATAATAAGAACAAAAACAAGAACAACATTATTAGTACTAATATTTATTTATTTATTTATCTATATTAGGAATGATATGATGATGATAATATTGATGGTAATGATAATCATCATCATCATCATTATCATAATAATAATAATATCTTTAGTAGTAGTAGTGGTAGTAGTAGTAGTAGTAGTATACAGTAGTAGTAGTAGCAGTAGTAATTTTAGTGGTAACGGTTATATTTCATTATCATTGTAATCATTATCATCACGATTATGAGATGATGATACTTGTTACTGTTATAATGTATGCTGGATGTCATCAAAAACTTTTTGTTTCATCTTTGATACGCCACAAACAGGTCTCTAGAAAGTGCCCGTGCAAAATATTCGATAATGATGATGATGATGATGATAACAATAATAATAATAATAATAATAATGATAATAATAATGTTAATAATAACAATGCCCTTGCAAGAAATTCGATAATAATAATAACAAAATGATGATGATAATGATAGTAATAATAATAATGATTATCAACATCATTATCATGATTGATATTTAATTACTATTTCAATCATTATTATGATTAGGCTAATTATAATTGCAATTATTATTATTTATGTCAAATATGTCAGATAATAGTTTGTAAAACCTATGAAAATCATGAATAATCGTTTTGTCATTTTTTTTTTCTCCTTTTCTCCCTTGTTGTCCAGACGGCAAAACCAGCGACATTCTCAGGTGATCTCTCTTGGATTAACCAGTTCGCGACAGCGCGAAGCGCAATGAACCGCCCGGCACAGGGCTTCATGATCCCTGAAAGGACGAGCTGTCGCCATGTGGTCCACGCCCGTTTGATGCAAGGGAGGGTATGCACCGGTGCAAAAATCTGGTTACAGAGTGGTTTCCCTTTGTAAGCGGAGCTGTTTTTGATGCGCACGCGTCAGGTTAGACTGCATAATGATCACCTTCACAGCACTGTAATCTCCGTATCTCTGCATCTCTCAATCAGACTCTTTGTCTCTGTCGTCTGTTCGTCTCAGTGCGCGTGTGCACGAATCTGCGTCTGTAACTGTGTTTAGTTTTGACGTTAAAGGTTCAACAAGTCAAAAGATATTGAATGAATGTGCGTTTACTGTTGATAAATCAGCGCGGGTGTGTCTATTATTGTGCCCCCATCTCTCTCCCCTCCCCCTTTTTCTATGCGCCCCCAATTCTATGCACCACCGCCTCTATGTGCCCCCGTATTTATGTTCTCTCTCCCCCCCCCCCCCCCCCCCCCCCCCCCCCCCATCTCTTTGTGCTCCTTGTTTCATGCCCCAGTCCTGTGAAGAGTTGACCAACGCATCCAACGGTCAGTGTGATACTGGCAAAGGGTTGAATTCTGAAGCTAAACCGTGTTAAACGCAATAAAACCTGGAGAAATCATAAGGATCTGTGTTGCTTTTAGTCTTACTTATTACATGGATATGAGCAACATGCGCTTCCTATCACCCACAGTGATGACGTCAACATGATCATGAACAGTACCTAGTACTGACTGCACATGAATGCAGCCCGTGAAAGGGAATTAGCTCCGAAAGTGGTGTAGTGACAGCTCTAGCTTTGTTTCCAGTCTCTCTAACGTGCCTGCTGCTGTCAGAGTTGAAGATTTATACAGAGAGAGTGAGGCAGAGTGTATGTATGTACGAGTATGTGCAACTTGCGTAAGATTTCTTGGTGCAACTCTGCATTCAGTTACTTTTTTTTTAACCAGTAGTTGCTTCAACAGTTTTTTTTTTATGTAAAGGACTTCATGGTGAATTATCGTAAAGGAAACTCCCAATTTTCAAACTGCTGCACACACAGAGCATCAGCGCCAGAAATGTAACTAGAGCGAGATACTGGCCTGGTCGGAAAGCGTGGCAATTTTGGAAACCAAAGCACATGCTCAAATAAAGATTTCGGACATTCTAAAGCTGTGATATTTTCCGGTATGTAGAAGTAAAAAGAGTGAAGCTTACTACAGCCACTTGTATTCTCCCTCTCTCACCTCCCACCCCTT
>JADBJO010001538.1:190000-202500 GCA_016801955.1 Conus betulinus | reverse complement strand
GGTAACTCTTGCTCCCATGATGAAGTAATTATACGCCCATATCTCCAAACGAATGATGCTCACAACATCAAATCGCATAGTAGAAATGACAACACAGAGCACTCAGACCAAACGTTACCCCCAAAAACGATATTCCAAGCTTGCCGACATACCTGTTCCTGATACACGCATACATCAACAACAACTGGAATCGTGAAAACGATCTCGAAAAGACTGTCAACTTGTATTTGTTCATTTTTCAGTTGTTACTGTGTACATGTGTCAGGTACAGGGTCTATGGGCCAGCTTGAAGCATTATTTTCAGGGATGTCTCTTTGTTTGTTTTTGTGTGCTGTGTATTGTCATTTCTGCCAGGCAAATTGGTGTCGTAAGCAACATTCGTTTGGGCGTGTAGTTATTCCATGATGGGAGCAAGAGTTACTCTTCTTGTTCGTTATCACCACATGCAGGAGCATAACGACACTGGGGCAAAAGAGCCAAACCAAGAGATCACTCATATCAGCAAAGAGCGTAACCACACAAGGGTAAAAGAGCCGAACCAAAAACATCTTAAAAATAGGAACATAATGACTCAAGGGCAAAAGATTCAAACCAAAACATCACTTGTCAAAGCTAAAAGCATCACAACGTAAGGACGAAAAAAAAAACCCAAGCCAGACCATCAGCCATATTCACATGGAGCATAACAACATAGATCAAAACGCCAGACCAGAACATCAATTAAAAAAGAATATTGTGCATAACGACATAAGAACGAAAAAGATTAACATAATTCCAGCAAACCAATCCGATGTGTTCAGAAGAAACAAAACGGAAAATGATTAATACCGACAAGTGAAATAGATTGAAGAGTGAAACTGATGAGGAATAAAGTAGCTGAGGTATCAAGATCGAATGAAAGCCTCATGCACCAGCGGTCATTATGATTCTTGATGTGTCATTGAGCTCACATGTCATTAATTATATTTTGGCGGTCGGGTGTGCCAGACGTAATGAAATGTGTGTGTGGGGATGGTGTTGGTGAGTGGTGTGAGTGCGCTTTCGCGTGTGCCTGTGTATGAGTTCTTGTTGCAAATGTTTATGTCCAACTGTGTGAAGACATGCTTCCAAGTCTCAGAACACACACACACACACACAACACACACACACACACACACACACACACACACACACACACACACACACACACACACACACACGCATACTCTCTCTCTCTCTCTCTCTCTCTCTCTCTCTCTCTCTCTCTCTCCTTTTTGTTGCACTTCGTACCAATTGTAGGATTGCAACATTCTGCGGTATAACAAATAATCCATGCGTTCTTTGGCACCTGCTGGTCACGGATGGGAACACACCTGTATTGTGCGATCGCGGGTCTGCACGAAAGAATGAATGGCTGGACATATCCCCCCCCCCCCCCCTTCCCTAATAATTTCTTCATATTCCCTTACCATTCCTCCATCACCGATCCATTGGGTCCCTCCGCTCCCGTCTGTCCCTGCTACTCCTCTTCACCACACAATGGGGCAGTCCTGATCTGTGTGGAGAGCTAAGCGCCTCAGCACACTCTATTTTACCAGTCTGACTCGACGAATGCGCATTTTACGCTCACCGAATTTGGTCTGGAATTTCTTCGGATGCTCTTTATCTGGTGAATCCTTTCTTTACGCCTGGTTGGGGATTCCATAAGCGCTGGGCTTCTGGACAGTCAGTGACGGGGATGAGTGAGACTGTGACGGATGATTCAGCATTTCTTGACAGTTTCTTTCTTCGCTGAACGGTCACTGAGGCTGAAACGGGGATGATTGGAGGCTTGCCGAAATGAATTCCACGTTTTCAGAAGATAAAAGTCGGTTCTTCTTTATCATCATCATCATCATCATCATCATCATCATCATCATCATCATCATCTTCTCTTCTTCTTCTTCTTCTTCTTCTTCTTCATCATCATCATCTCTCCTCAGCTCACTCTTTCTGTCTCTGTCTCTGTCTCTCTGTCTCTCTCTCTCTTTCTGTCTCGCTCTTCCTCCCTCCCTCCCCCCCCTCCCCTCCCCCCTCTCTCTCCTTAATGCTCTTTTCATACGCAAGTCATGGCCTCTTGCGCTGTCATTATGGAAATCCACCCAAAGAGTCGGATCTTCATTAAGAATGTTGGTGTGTGTCATTATATAAAAGAAGTTCGTTTCCTTGGCGGGGCATACTACTTGTGCAGTCGTAAGGTTTAGGGTTAGTGTATTATATATTGCATTGCAGCTGAATAAATTTGCATAATAACGGATTTGCTTGTATCAAGTTGCAGTCACTATTTTATAAGAGGGAACCTCTTTTAATGATTAAAGTGTTTTCATGATTATGAAAAATTGATAGATTCTGACCTCCCACATTAACGACAACTGGAGTCTTGAAAACCGTCTCGAAAAAAATATTAATTTGTATTTGTTCGTTTCTACTGTTGTTGCTGTGTAGATGTGTCAGTTACAGGATACCCGGGGTCTATGGGCCAGCTTAGAACATCTTTTTTTTGGGATATATCTTTGTTTTGTGTGTTCTGTGTTGTCATTTCTGCTTGGCATTGGAAATAGGAGCGTATATAATTGTTTTCATGATTGGACCAAGAGCTGCTCTGCTTGTTCGTTATCACTCACTAAAAGGAGCATAACGAAACTGGGGCGAAAGAGCCAAACCAAAACATCACTCATAACACAAGGAGCATAACTACACAAGAGCAAAACACCCGAACCAAAATATCTTAAAACCAAGGAGCATAACGACATAGGGGCAAAAGAGTCATTCTAAAACATCACACGTAAAAGCAAAGAGTATCACAACCCAAGGATAAAAAAGCCAAGTCAAACTATCAGTCATATTAACTTGGAGCACAGCTGCACAAGAACAAAAAGCCAAACCAGACCATCAAGTAGAAAAGAAAAAAAAAAACGAACAGAATCACAGCCAACCAGTTTTAAAGCATTCTGAAGAAGCAAAACGGACCAATGATTGAAACCGACAGGTGAAATGGATTGAAGAGTGAATCCGATGATGAGGAAGAAAATTAGCTGAGGTATCGACATCGACTGAAAGCTTCGTGCATCAGCGGCCATCGCTGATATTTGATGTGTCAGTGAGTACACGTGTTATTTATTACATCTGGGCGGTGCGCGCGCGCGCGCGCGCGCGCGCGCGTGTGTGTACATTTTTTTTTACAAGAAAAACTGTCGGTTAGCGTCTCTGTAGTTGAGATATGCATACAAACCGGGCCATGTCCGTCTCATAGCTCAGTTGGTTTTGAATAACGCACCAGCGACCTCTTCAGAAAATGGTGACGTCCATGATTAACTTGTGGTATTTTTGAAAAAAATTAAAGCACCAATCACTTCTTCAGAAAACGGTGACGGTCATGATTAACTCATGGCAAAAACAAACAAACAAAACAAACAAACAAAAAAAGCACCATTCACTTTTCAGAAGGCGGTGACGTCCATAATTTAAACTTACCTTGTTCGTGACCCATCCAGACTTCTCGACCCATGTCATTCTGGTCGTATCAGTGAAGTGTTAGAATATATACCGCCACCCTTACCCCTTCATGGTTATCTAATTCCTGTCTGCTGTCTCAGGTAAATGCCGAGGTTTTAACCAAGGCATAACCCAACCTTATCCTCCCTGTCTGTGAGGTTAAGGTTGGGTTACATATTAGTTAAAAGCAGGATTTTTTTTTTTCGGAAGAGATATTAACGCCCACGGTGCCAGAAATAAAAGATATGGATACTTTTTAGTCTGACCTGCCTGTCGTACAAAACAACAACAGCAGCACTAACAACGACAAAATATCCACGTGCACCCGCGTTTCACAGAAAGGTGTGTAGACATTTTGCGCGTATATTGTCTGTTTATCTTTCTTTATGTCACCACTAGGGATGCCATGCCCACCAACATTTCTTAGAGAGGTGTGTGTATATTTGACATTATTTGTCCGTCTGTATGTCTCTCAGACTGTCATGAATATCGCTGAAGAAGCCTCGGACACCCATGTCTGTAAGAGAAGAATGCATGACTTTAAAAATTCTGTTTCTCAGATTATTACCCTATGTCCAAATATTAGATAAGTATGTGAAAAATAGATAATAGAGCATTGACAAAAGGAAAGTTGTGCTTCAAACACATGATCACAGGATCAAGTGATTAAGCAGGCGATTGAAGAAAAAAAATAAACGCTATTTATGATGAGCATCATGATGACGATGATGATAATGATAATAATAATAATAACAATGATAATGATAATACAAAATAACGAAAGAGAGAAAGAGCAGAAGTGTATGCTTATACAGTTCTTAACCGATGTATGAAAATTGATAAAAAGTGAGTGATACGGATGAAAATAACAAAGTAATAATATTAATTGACGATTTCTTCGTTCTCCGTTTACTTTATGTAATGGATGTCAAGTCGAGAGACCATGCCGTTTCTGAGTTCTTATTGCGTGGAGATAATTGCGTAAGGAGTACAGGCTCGTGCGTGTGCGTGTAGTTCATGCAAGCAAGAAATCTTCTCATTGCACTTGGTGTGTGGGGGGGAAAAAGCTCCCAATACAGCTGGCGCTCGCGAAAGATGCCCGTGATTTTTAGTCGGCGTGATAGTGTATTTGGCGAGTTACACCGGCTTTCTTAGTGCAGCTGTCTGGCGCTTTCATTTCGTTCCTAAATGACTGTCCTCTGTACCCTTTGAGGTTCGTGTGTGAGAGGTTTGCCAGTAGGATTTGTTTCGCGTGTCAGGCTTGTGTGTGTGTGTGTGTGTGTGTGTGTGTGTGTGTGTGTGTGTGTGTGTTTCTCTCTCTCTGTCTCTGTCTCTCTCTCTCTCTCTCTCTCTCTCTCTCTCTCTCTCTGTGTGTGTGTGTGTGTGTGTGTGTGTGTGTGTGTGTGTGTGTGTGCAAAAGTGCATGTGCATGTGTGTGTGTGTGTGTGTGTGTGTGTGTTAAATGAGAAACTTCTCCTTCTATAGAGCGATGAGAAGTTGTCATTCCGACAGAGAGATGAGTGATTGTCCCTGTGCGCAGAGAAATGAGAAGCTATTGTCCTTCCCACAAAAATTTATCCGTCCTACAGATAAACGAGAGCGTGACCTTCCAAAATGGAGATGCAAATTTGTAAACTACCTCCAAAGACAGATGGAAATTTATCCTTATGAAGGAGAAATGAGGAACTTATCCTTCAGAAAGAGAGACGAGGAACTTGTCCTTTAGAAAGAGAGACGAGGAACTTATCCTTCAGAAAGACAGACGAGGAACATATCCTTCAAAAAGACTGACGAGGTACTTTGTCCTTCAGAAAGACAGACGAGGAACTTGTCCTTCAGAAAGACGGACGTGGAACGCGTCTTTCAAAAAAAAAAAAAAAAAAAAAAACTGTCCTTCCTACTGACCGACGACAGCTCGTCTTTCCCAAACAGAAAAAAAAATCCCTTCCTGGAGAAAGACAAAAGATATAATCGTTATGATAGAAAGAATAGTACTTGTCCTTCCTCCAGAAAGACGAGAACATTTCCTTCCAAAAGGGAGATAACTTGTTCTTCGTAGTGAGAAACGAGAAGCTGTCCTCCAAAAATGGAAGTAATTTGTTCTTCCTATTGAGAGACGAGAACTTGTCTTCCTTACTGAAGAGAAGAACACGTCCCTCCCCGAGAGAAAGAACTTGTCCTTATTATTGACAGACGAGAACATTCTTTTTTCTTTCTGTCAAAAGACTGGATCTTGTCTGTTCCATAGAGAGATGAGAATTTACTCATCATATAGACAGACTGCGATTTCTGCTTTTCATGCATAAAAACGAAAACGCGTTCTTGCTGTAAAACGACGAAAACCTGTCCTTTCTGTGGAGAGACAAGAACTCAGGGACTTCATCCTCCACGTCCTCTTATTTCTGCCGCTGATGTCCATGAAGAGTGGAAATAAACATAATAGAGGAAAGCCGTGTCACGCTGGAAGCAGGTCACTGGCGATTTTGAAGACAAAAAGCCTGTGAAGACTTTCAAAACAGAATCAAAGGAAAGTTCATGACCCGCACATGATTGAGCGATCTGGGGAAAAAGATGAGGGGAAATTGATGTCACCAGCATTGAATTTGCTGCTAATTTTGTTCTGCGCGGAAAAGGTTCCGACACAGGAACGAGGAAAATAAACCTGATTGATTGACCTGCTCTTGTTCTGTTGTGGGCTTACTGGGTTTTTTGTGAGAAAATGGGGTAGGGATGCCCTTCCTGAGTCGTCCTTTTGGCTTATCAGCTGTTAAATGTGTCTGCTAGACAGTTAGTCAGTTGGTTGTATGGTGGGTTGGTTGTTCAATTACTTTTTAGTTATTGAATTAGAGGCGCTTATTTGTTTACTCAATCGCTTGCTTCATCGTTTATCTACTTAGGGAAGTTTCCACCACTCATATGCCTTCTTACGTGGGCACGCTTGCTTTCTCACTCGATTTAATCTCCCATTCAACATGAGAACAATCCTTTGCTCGTTCCGTGGGGCTTACCTGATGAGTGGTTTTCTGTAGGTGTTGATTTCAGGGGTATGAAAGAACAGTGATTAAAAAGATAAGCCTTGACCTGCCTGTGTGTGTCCGAGGGTGGATCCAGGGGGATTTCCAGAGTTTGTGGACCCTACCCATCACCCCCTTCCCCTTAAACATTTATTAAAAAAATTAAACACACAAAGAAGAAAATAGATATGTCGAGCTCTCTTTTAAGTCATGACATTGAAGTTCAACATTTCCTAAATAGATCTAAGAATTAGTCGCTCACTCATTGTCTCATTTTATTTTCGATTTTCTTTTTGTGGCATTACAGCATGCATACTGGAAAACTGCATCAGTGGTATCAGGGTTGGAAAACAAGCTTTTTGTGTCTTCCTCAGGGAAAATCTAGAATTTTTTTCTAAATAACACTTTTCTTTTCTTTTCAAGGTTTTGTGCATATAATTTCAACATTTCACAAATGAAAAAAGAAAGGGAAAATGTAACTAAAATCTGAACAGAATAAAGGAAAAATCAGAAAAAAAGAACGAAGTAAACAAATCGAAAACACGTGTATACACACATAAAAGATTAATAATCTAGAAACATGTATGTATCATGGGAAATGTATTAGGTCAGGCGGTACCAAATTGCACTACTTCGCTTCTAGGGATCACAACTTTTTTTTTTCGAGGGATGAGAAGGGAGACGGGGGGGGGGGGGGGGGGGGGGGGGGGGGGTGTGGGGGGTCGTCCTATCAGATTACGCGCTTCGCGCCGTCAGCCAGACTCTTCTAGTCGTCAATCAGTTGGTCGGTTTGGGAAAAAAAAAAATCAAACAAAGAAGAACAGAAAACAAATCATCCCACAAATGTGATCCACGCCTGGTTTCACAGTGAAGGCTTCAGCGCTGGTCCATTGCTTTCTTTTTGTCTCTGCAGAATTCATTGGCCTGTCTGGCCATTGGCGCTATATAAAACCATGAATGACCAGACTGATACGTCTTGTGCATCAGCCGTGTGTTCCAGCGTGGTTGCATGTTCCACATGTTTTACGGAAACACCTTGGTTTATGTCATGTAAGTGTACGTGCATTCACTGAACAAAACGAACATGAACATGCTTCCCAATGTTGACTCTCTCCCTGTTTTTACTCACTCAGTCATTCGTTTAATCATTCACACAGCCATTGACTCACTAAATCACTCACCCCCTTGGTCACTCACTCATTTATTCAGTCACCCATACACTTACTCAGTCCTCACTGACTCGCACATTTACTCACTCATTCACCTATCCAGCCTTTTACTCATTCATTGATTTGTTCACTCACTCTCTCACTTAGTCAGTCCCTCATCCTATGACTTCAGTCGTTCGCAGTTTTAATAGCAGGACCTCAAAGTCATCAAAGATGCTTGTTGTTTTGTAACTCACCTGCGAGTTCCTTAATAGCCACTCTGTGTACTTGTGGCGATTTTAGACAAGAAAAGTGAATGGCTTGCGTGCGTACTCGCTTGTGCATGCTTGTGTGTGTGTGTGTGTGTGTGTGTGTGTGTGTGTGTGTGTGTGTGTGTGTTTCTTTACGTTGCTCGCCATTAACCAAATTTTGTTCAAAGAAAAGAACAGTGAAGTGGTATATAGATGTTGATGATCTCCCGGAGAATTTAGTCATGCGCAGTACGGTATGGTAACTACAACATCCAATCAGCCTTCGACACTTACGGACTTGTTCACAAACTGCAGTAAGTATGGGGGTCGTTGGCAGTGTTTTAGTTGTGTGCAATGTAGCCTTTTTATGTCGCTCTGTTTTAAAAATGCCTGTCCCTGCCATACCCGCTAGTAACTCGGGTATCCTCACCTTTCGGAAATCACATGATAGTATTCCACCCCACGTCTCTCTCTCTCTCTCTCTCTCTCTCTCTCTCTCTCTCTCTCTCTCTCTCTCTCTCTCTCTCTGTGTGTGTGTGTGTGTGTGTGTGTGTGTGTGTGTGTGTGTGTGTGTGTGTGTGTGTGAGCCTTCGTGATATCATTCCTGTGTTCGTTCCGCAGTCTCCGAACTTTCTTTCATAGTATTGATCTAACTTGTATCATGTCGCCGTTTCTATCAGAGCCTGGCGATGAAGGCCGTGAGACTACACACTATCCGCGCTGAACACTAGATAAGCCTTCAGCAGTTTCTATCTGTCCTATACGGCTTGTTATGTTGTTGAGTACTGATTTTTCTGTTGTTACAACCTAACATGTCTAAATAGCAGTTATCAAAGTGAGGGAAAGAGGTGGGTAAGTATCCAGGGTAATTGCTGGCACTCTCACCACATTTTATCTCCCTTCAGGACGTTCCGACCTCAGCCACTATACCATGCAGTTATGTAGATAATAATGTATATATGTTTTTCTTTCTTTCTTTCTTTCTGCTTACGTAGGCTGATACTCCTAAGGACACTGCCTGTATAGACAAGTAGTGGAGTTTTGTGTGTATGACCGTTTTTTTTTATTCCGCCCATTAAGGCAGCCATACTCCATCTTCGGGGAAGGTGCATGCTATGTGTAACGTGTCATCCATACCAACGGCCAAACTGGCCTTCTCTTCCGAAAGTTGGTGATAGGATTTTACGTGTGTGCAAGATGTTATGCGTGCGTTTACACAGGGAACCTCGGTTTATAGTCTCATTCGAAGGACTGTATGGGAAGTGGAGTCAGAACTAATATGTTAACTCCGAGGGAAAAATCCCCCTGTACCGAAACGGCCCGGCAGAGATTCGAACCGCAACCCTCGGATTACGAGTCCGGCGTTCTACCAACTGAGCTATTCCGGCGACTTCAGCCATTATACCATGCATTTACGTAGATAATGATGTATACATGTTTTGCTCCTAGTTTATTTTCTTTTGCTCATGATTGTGTCTCTAGTGATGACAGCCAGGGAAGGGGCCCGGCGTGCGTGGCGGTGGGGCTGACACTGAAACTGACAGCAACATTCCACAGCTGTCTGGCCAGGACGATTGTGGATAGATGAGAGTCCTACCCAGAACAGATGTCCTTAACAAAAGAAGCATGACATGGATAGGACGGGATGAAAGAGTGGAATGGATCGGGGTCGAGGGGGTGGGGGGTTAGAGGTTTCGGAAATAGCCTTCTGGTGCCATGTCTTTGCCTATCTTGAATACGACGGTCGTGACCGGGTCAACTGAAGGGGTCATCCCGCTAAAATGGATTCAGACCAGTCATCTGATAAACCACTATAACACCAGATAATCAACCAACTCGTAAGCTGTCATACATAAATTGCTTTTGGCAGTGTTCAAAGCCGGAAACTTCTCAAAGATAGGATTACTCTGTTCAGGAAAAAGACGTGGGAATGTTTTTATAATCAGCCTAAGCCAAAATACAGAGAAACAGAACAATGTACAAAGCAACACTCATTGAACACACGTCACAAAGCAGGTAGATGACCTTGACATGCCTTTGAGCAGACATAAACCATGTTTCAAACCGTACTCCCCAGATGGTTGTCACGTGCAGAGAGGCCCGGCAAGTCAGCACTGAGGAGTAGTGGCTAAGGGCGGGAGAGGAGCCAGGCAGCACTCGCACCAGAGAAAGAAGCAGGGTTGGAGAGGATACAGCTTTCAAATCAGCATCCACAATCACCCCTGAGGCATCGTCACTGAATCTCTGTGAGCTGCAGGGGGAGAGGTGGCAGACCTCTTGAGAGACACACTGATGTGAGAGGTCAGTGTCAGACTGCGCAGTCAACCTTCCAGTCCTTGGGTGATGGCGGGTTTAGCCAGTGTCACCGGGGAACGGCGCCTGCAGATGTGTTGCGGTCGGCGATGGAGTGTTGCCTGACTACGATTACCATGGCCTGGGCGTCCATGCTTTCGCTTTGGCATGGCGGGCACCCCTCTCGGCCTAGGTCTGCGAGGACTCTTTCAGGGACTCGTGCAGCGCTCCAGCGACGTCCTTCCTGCTCCCTCTTTAAGGCGGCCTCACGCTACACTGGACCATCGCCACCCGAGCATAAGAAAGCCGCCTGGTGGCCCTGAAAAAACCGACCTCTTTGGCGAAGAAGAGGCGAAGAATACCAACGCGCACAGTCGGCCGACCAACACCGCAAATGGACACCAGTTCACAAGGAACAAGAACCAGAGTGCTGGACACCTGTTAAACAAGACGAAAGAAGAGCACCCAGTTTCCAGTCTGGGACGAAAAGCAGAATAAGATACAACAAGCCCCGGTCGGAACCAAGCCCCATTTTCATGCTAACGACCAGAACGGTCACCAAGACTGCACGGACGTTTGTCCGTAAGTATACCGTATCCTCAAGGGCCTGTGGCCGAGAAAACGTATGACTCAGCTCTACGCGCGACCCCTCAGGCTCTGATCTGGAACCAGCAGAGAGCCTCAGGGGTGACAGAAGACAGAAGAGGGGACGACCCCAACACCACTAAAGCGGAGACACAGGCAGGCAGAGCTAAAGAAGAAGGAAAACCCACAGAAGAGAGGCAGAAAGGACAGGCAGGAGTCACGTTCGCTGGAGAAAATGTCGAAGAGCCTGAGACATAATGGTCATGTTTGATCGCCAGATCAGGCTGAAAAACCATACGATGGGTACCTATTACGGAAATATGAAGTTATTAATACCATGACAATTATTTCTTTTTGTTTCTTGTGAAAACATTGTGAAAAAGGAACTGTTTTCACAATGACAAAAAAAGCACAGTTGTTATGTGTTTTGGAAGCGAGTGATATCAATATTGCTAGAGGGACTGATTGGCATATTAAATCAACCAGGACGGGAAGAATGGAGCTTGCCAGTCTGCGTGGCTGACTCTGTCTCTGTCTACCCGTCGTCCATTGTCTTTATGTGTCTGCATTTGCCCCCCTTCTCCTCCCGCTCCTCCCTCACCAGTATCTCTGTGTCTTTCTCCCCTCCTCCCCTCCCCTCCGCTTCTTCCTGTGCCTGTCTGTACCCCTGCGTGTGTATTTCCCTCTGGCCTCTCGCCTTCTCTTTGTGGGTTTTAGTCTCTCTCCTCCCCCCCCCCCCCCCCCAACCCCTCTCTCTCTCTCTGTCTCCCTGTCTTTGTGTCTTGGTCTCTTTGTCTCTATTTGTCTGCCTGTCTGCCTGCCTGCCTGCCTGTCTGTCTCACCGTCTGTCTTCTCTCTTTCTTTCTCTCTCTTTTTTGTCTGTCTGTCTGTCTGTCTGATTCTCTCTCTCTCTCTCTGCCTCGCCGTCTCTCTCTCTCTCTCTCTGCCGTCGTTGTCGTCGTCGTCGTCGTCGTCGTCGTCGTCGTCGTCGTCTCTCTCTCTCTCTCTCTCTCTCTCTCTCTCTCTCTCTCTCTCTCTCTGCTTTTATGCTTTTTGTGTGTGGGATATATATGTCTTTCGGCTTCAGTCTGTTTCTTTCACTGTCTCTATTTCTGTCTTCCTTTTTCTGCACCTCCTCCTCCCTCTCTTTCCCGCCCTTCAATCCCACTGGCCCCCTCCCCCTCCTACCCTGCTTTTGTACACGATCACAGACACACACAAAACACACACACACACATACATACACACACATATGCATACACATACCCACCCACCCACCCACCCACCCATACGCGCACACACAGACACACAGTTCTTCACAAAATGGCACCAGATGAGTGTCCTATAGGTATGAATGCCCGCATCAGTACATGTGTGTGTGTGTGTGTGTGTGTGTGTGTGTGTGTGTGTGTGTGTGTGTGTGTGTGTGTGTAAACGGGCGCTCATGGAGCGCGCAAGCTTGAGCGTGCTTCGAATCTATTTACCACAATGAGCAAATCAAAATGACATTGCCCATTCTGTCCACGCTGGATTATTCACACGGCAATATTTCAAAGTTTTTATTTTTTCTATTCAGTGTTGATTATCTCTGTCTCCGTTTTTTCAAATCTGTTATGTTCATGCACGCCTGCTCTCTCTCTCTCTCTCTCCATCCCCCACCACCCCCTCCCTCTCTCTCACGCACCACACCCCCACAT
>JADBJO010001538.1:185000-187500 GCA_016801955.1 Conus betulinus | reverse complement strand
CCTTCGTAATACATGCAAGCGGCAACCACGCCCGAGAGATGCAGATACATGAAGTGTTGATTAGGAAATTGGAGCATCGCTGTCAAAGACGCATCCATGTTCAATGAATGAAACCCGCTGGCATGGCTCAAGTCTTTCCATTTGAGCCCATTACATGAAGGACTGGGACCAAAAAAAAAAAATCGACAAAGGAATAAACCCGAACCCACGACTTCCCAGCCGTGACGTTGTTCCGCTGAGCCACGGCGGCTGCTTGACCGACTGAAACTTGACTGCGCGATTCCTCTGACCACATGGTGTTTATGACATGAACTATGACTATAATTACAACACGTCATCATCAGCATCGTCACCATCGTCGTCGTCGTCGTCGTCGTCGTTGTCGTCGTGATCATCATCATTATTATTATCATCATCAACAAGGACAATGACGACAGCGACGAGAAAAAGATTTGTACTACTACTACCTCTACTACATCTACAACAACAACAATAACAGTAACAGCAACATCATCTACTGCTACCGCTACAACGACAACAACAACAACAACTACTACTGCTACTACTACTACTTCTACTGCTACTGCTACTACTATTACTACTACTACTCGTGATGATATGATATGATGATGATGATGATGATGATGATGATGATGACGACAACAACAACACTCACAGCAATAACGAAAAAAATGATGATGATGATGATGATGATGGTGATGATGATGATGATGATGATGATGATGATGATGAAAACGAAAAGAAAAGAACTATCTAAAAAAAAAATGGCATGACAAATTCGCGTCAAAAACTGCATGTCCTTAACAGTTAGGTACGAACCCAAGAAAGATCACCACACACCTGGCATAGAAGAAAGGCCCCGCCACACACTTCCTCCATCGTCCTGTAAATGCTGGAACGACAGAATCGAACTGCAGTATCGCCACTTCCGCCGACGATTGAGAACAGTTCCATGGGATGATTATGATATAAGTGGTAGAGTTCACACCAGTGACAAATTTGATGGAGAGAGGAGATAGTTCACAACAATATGTTTGTTGGAGAGACAGAAGGGGATGTGGTGATTTAGGGAAGGGGGGGGGGGGGGGGAGGAGTTGTAGTGTGTGTGGACATTGGCTACAACATCCCACGAATTGAAATCTCATGTCCGGAAGAGATGGGTGAAGAGGGGGAGGGGGAAGGAGAATCGAGATAGATGGCACTGTCTCATGTTCATAGATGTCTCATTTCCGCTGTTTGCCTGGAACCTGTTAGATAAAAATTGGTGTTTACTGTTTGTAGTTTTTTCTCTTTTCTTACATTTCGTTATGTAAGAGGAAAGGGGGTTCATCTGTTAATGTGGTATAGTGAATTGTTAATCAGTGTGTACGCCATGTTTTTTTTTCTGTCTGTCTGTCTGTCTATCTATCTATGTGTCTGTCTCTCACTCTCTTTTTTACTTGCTTGCTCGCTCTTTCGGTCGCCTTTAACAACCTACAAAATACACACACACGGCGCCCCTGCGCGAGCACGCCCACGCACACGCACGCGCGCTCGCACACACACACACACACACACACACACACACACACACACACACACACACACACACACACACACACACACTGAGGTCTCATATCATGCACGTCACAAGCCAGTACAAATATGTCAGGGTCATTCTCCATAAAAATGGAAACTGCCGCAGGTGCACTAGAGCATACTGGAAAGCAAACAAAAAAAGCACAGCGCCCGCTGATAAGGACTTGTCAGTCAGTCAGTCATTTGCCCTGACCGCTGGGGTCGTTTGGGGGACGTGACGAGGCAGCCGCCGTTTCTTTCCAGACTCTTCTGTTGGTGGCTGTCGTGAGGAGATCTGGCATGGTCATTTTGGTCCAGTCCTTTTGTATTGTCGGACCAGCTCGTTTTCTGCCGTCCTCGTCTGCGCCCTCCTTCAATGGTACCTTGAAGGATGGTTTTGGAGAGGGTGTTGTGACGAATGACGTGGCCAAACCATGCCATCTTCCGTCGTTTGACGGTTGACAGAAGTGGTTCGTGGGGCCCAACTAGGTTAGTGACCAGGTTCCGCACATAATCGTTCGTCTTGTGTTCTTTGTAACAGTACTGAGGGTGAACCAAAATTAACGTGTTGACTTATGATAATGATAATGCTGCTGATCGCACTAATATCAACTGACCGTGCCGAGAGAATGACTTGTAACAGTGCTGAAGGTGAAACCAGATGTAATGACTCAACGATAATAATATTACTGCTGATCGCACTGATATCAACTGACCGTATCGGAGTAAGGACTTGTAACAGTACTGAGGTGAAACCAGATGTGATGACTTAACGATAATAAAACGCTGATCGCACTGATATCCACTGACCGTGCTGAGGTTGGTACCTTTATGTGGATCAGGACATGAGCCGCTCCTGCAGTTCCATCCTATTCCGGCAGAGGCTAACGCAAGAGTTCCCTCACGAAAAAAGAAAACAAGC
>JADBJO010001538.1:160000-170000 GCA_016801955.1 Conus betulinus | reverse complement strand
TGAGCAGGGAATTGAGCTCGGGGAATCATGAGCAGGGAATTGTGCTCGGGAAATCGTGAGCAGGGAATTGTGCTCAGGGAATCATGAGCAGGGAACTGTGCTCGGGGAATTGTGAGCAGGGAATTGTCTCAGGGGATTGTCGGGACCTCACATTATGAAGCCAGACAACATAATACAGCAAATAGAACAGATCATAATGCAATGAAACACGATTAGAACACGATACTTTATAATTCGATAGAACAGAATTTCATACAATTCAATAAAAATGAAATGCTGCACGATTCAATGCAATATGATACTAGACAATACAATGCAATGCAACGAAACCCAAAGCCACAGAACGCATCGCCATACACTACACACAAACAATGCGTTGGACTGCAATGCAAATGCAGTGCAGTAAAGGTAATACAATACGACGTAACTTCAACCAGCCCTAACTCCGTGGAACTTAGAAAATGTAGTGTGTCTGGCTTTCCGTAAAGCACAATTCAATACATAGAGCTGTCAACCATTCTGCTTTCGGTGGAATATGCTCGTACTCACGTCATTTCCGCTGTTTCAATTGATGTAAAAAAAAATTTATGCTCGCGAAAAAAATGTAGTTCGTTTATTCTTTTGCTTATCTGCCGTTCGTAGAGCCGAAGAGTTGTCTGGAAACTTACTTCAGGAACAGTTTCTTCTGATGATTCTGAAGTGCAAAAATGACCCAAGTCATAGCACGAAGTTTAGTGACAGTGTGCTTCAAAAATGTCAAAGAGCAACGATGTATTGGCAGAGACAGTGATTCCACGAAAACGCTTGACAAAAGGAAGGACAAAAACGTGTCTGGAATGTCATTCGTTTGTTTTGGGTGCAACAGCGTATGTATTCCTCTCGACTGTCAGGATTTCCTCTCAATTGTCACAAATATTCTTCTCATGTCTCTTCAGAGGTTGGCAGCTGTTAATACACTACATTAGAGCGCAGTCCAAAAATAGAGCGATGCTGTCATGTCTAAGAAGACAACGCAACCGCACGACAGGATGTTGAAGAGAGTGATGCAGGACCGGGGACGAAGTCAGAGTCGATTCCACAGTTGTCTGGCAGCGCAGAGGCCAAAGAACCGTTGGATTTGGTGGGTTCCATTCCCCATCGTCAGGTGACAGCCTGTGCGACGTCCTGTGGCTTCCTCACGTCTTCCTCCTGTTCTAGAAGACACACACACAGACACGCACACAGACACACAGACACACACAGACAGACACGCACACTGACACACAGACACACACACACACACACCCACACAGACAGACACAGACACACACACACACACACACACACACACACACACACACACACACACACACACACACACACACACACACACACACACACACACACACACAGTGCGATAGGGATTTTGATGTGTGACTACAATGTTGAGTTCGATCTCTCTCTCTGATCTCTCTCTCTCTCTCTCTCTCTCTCTCTCTCTCTCTCTCTCTCTCTCACACACACACACACACACTCACACACACACACACACACACACACACACACACACACACACAGTGCGATCTGATCTTGATGTGTGACTACAATGTTGTGTCTCTCTCTCTCTCTCTCTCTCTCTCTCTCTCACACACACACACACACACACACACACACACACACACACACACACACACACACACACACACACACACACACACACACACACACACACTCATACACACAACTGCTTCACTTGAAGTTCTCACTTATTTTTAAAAGACAACATTTTTCGACAAAAAATGCGAGACCGGGTCCAGATTTCACAACATTTTATCAAAGGCAAAAGAGACCCCGAATTCTCACTGCACACTGGTTTGGCACATCAAACAAAAGTTAAACACAATCAAAGGGACTGTGCTCGGTGAAACGTTGATCGCGATATGCCTCTGTCAATCTTACAGGCGATCTCGTGTTGAAGAAAAGGTATCAAGCAAGAAACAAAAAAGCCATGCGTTCAGAACCCTTCTGTCTTACCCTTCGTTAGTACCGAACGATATCTTTAACCACAGACACAAAAGAATATGCTCAGTGCCGCTCTGCCCTCCTACGCTCCTGAAGAGTGTATTGTGGGAGGGCCTATCACGTCAGAATGAAGAGCACCCTTAATAACGAGCACTAAATTCAGTGGGCCCACATTTTTTTTTCCAGGTAACTCTGTCCTAAAGAAGAACAAATGTGTAACCAGCACCGATGTTTAATAAACAACAGCTACCCGATAATTATTAAAAAAAAAAAAGCAACCGCAAAAAGAGAAGAAGAAGAGAAGAAGAAGAAGAAGAAGAAGAAAAGAAGAAAGAGAGAGAGAGAGAGAGAGAGAGAGAGAGAGAGAGAGAGAGAGAGAGAGAGAGAGAGAGAGAGAGAGAGAGAGAGAGAGAGAGAGAAGAGAGAGAAGACAAGACAAAATTTGTGTTTACGAGGATAATAGAGAAGCACTAATGTGCTTTTTTTACATCCAGTCCTCGCCCTGACCTGACTAGGGTCAACAATACAAAATAAATAAGGCAGAGAGAGAGAGAGAGAGAGAGAGAGAGAGAGAGAGAGAGAGAGAGAGAGAGAGTTTTTGTAGTCAGCTTGGGCAAACCGAAGGAAAAATCAACTTGCTAGGTGCCATTATAATGTGGAGGACAAGAAACAAGACACAACCCTGTCCCCACGAATCGTGGAGGTTGTTGCAGTGAGTGTAAGGGCCTACACGCAAAGCGAAGTGATGAAAGAAAGTTCGAAATGCAGTGCAGAGTAGAGCTGATACGTCACTGGAAAACAAAAACAAAAGCAAAAAAAACAAAACACGACGATGGCTTTGAGAGGTACTAACGAGACAAAACTGACATCAACAAAGTCCACACAAGACTAAAATGTGACCATCACAACACAGAGAGAACGACGTGCACCTGGCTGGTTGTTTCACCACAGCAAGCTCATACTGACAAAAGATCACGACGTTTACGTTAGTGTGTCTGCGTATGTGCGTGCGTGCGTGCGTGCGTGCGTGCGTGCGTGCGTGCGTGCGTGCGTGTGTGTGTGTGTGTGTGTGTGTGTGTGTGTGTGTGTGTGTGCATGCATACATGCGTGCGTGCATGTCATGGCGTATGTGTGTGTTGGGGTGGGTGGGTGGGTGCGCGCGCGCGCGTGTGTGTGCGTGCGTGCGTGTGTGTGGGTGTGTTACTCATCAGATACATGGACACAAAGTCCAGATGATATACACTAGTGAAGTTATACAAAAACACCAGAGACCAGAACAAAGAGAGAAGAACACCTATGGGTTTGGATTCAAATTAGTCAAAATAACACAACATCAACCGAACAGAAAACGGCTCAAAAACTCTGGAAACGGACAAACCAAAAAAGAAAAAGAATCACGTTGTCTTTTCATTGCTGGAAGTCTCGGGGCGTGGAACCTATCCCAGACCAGTCACTCTCACTCGTCGTCCTTCCAGCCTTCCTGCCGCTGTTACTCCTCAGCTCCGGTATTTCAGAATAATGACCAGTTTCTCTGAGGAGCCCTGGGACTGACGGCACCACGACAAGCGAAAGCCTCAGGGCGGCTCTGAGAATGGAAGCAGAAGAAGGCCCCTGGGACCCCCAGTCTGGAACCGAGTGCCTCGGGCTGCACGCTGTGGTGTGGACAGTGCAGATTGTCTGAGAGTTGGTCGGGGGGCTGTCTGTGTTCAGGGAGGCTGTCACCAGCAGTTCACAGGTCATTCCGAGTTCACAGGGTCTGGGACGGTTCTTTTTCTTCTCTTTCTATCCTCGGACACCGGCTTGTCAGCTGTCGGGGAAACGCGCTTGGGGAGTCAGGGTGATTGGGCATGGCGCGCAGTGTAAATTTTTTTGTCTCAGTGTTGGTCGTAGTTCGTCTGTATGTCTGTCTCCCCTTCACAGACAGACAGACGGACATACATGCATACATACATGCATACAGACAGACAGACAGACAGACAGACAGACAGACAGAAGGACACACACACACACACACACACACACACACACACACACACACACACACACACACACACACACACACACACACACACACACAAACTGCTGCTGTATTCTACGCTTTTAGCAGCTTTCACTATCACTATATTATAGGTACAACAAACAACAAACCATTTCAATGTAACACCGAAGTACGTTTCAACAGAAGTGCATGCCGTTCAATCTTAACTATAATGTAATCGTATCTTGTGCATTTTTCAACTTCGCAAAAATTGATGGAAATGGACGCAAAACATTTAGAAGAAAAAGAATAAAGTAATCTACGTAATGATCCCTAATGGTCAGTTTCTGCACACAAGGTCTACAGTCTGCTGACCAATGGTCAGTTTCTTCACACAGGATCTGTTGTCTGCCGACCAGTGATCAGTTTATTCACACAGGGTCTGTTGTCTGCTGACCGAGACAAATTCCTGACGGCTTTCTGAGCAAATTCTACGAACACTACTCTGTCCTAAACACAGTCCTCATTAGAGTCTAGCGCCCCAATGTTTAAAGAACACTTGAACAAATTGCGATAAAAAAAAAACCCTTCAGCATTTCAAATTTGTCCAACCGCAAGAGGGAAGAGAAGAAGAATGGTAATCAGGCAGACACCCCGACAGGACTTTATGATAATGTTCTGTTCGTGAGACTGCAAATGAGAAATGCTTATAATGTTGGTCTTCAAAGAAAATGGAGAATGGATGGGGCATTTGAGGGAGGTGGGGGGTCAAAGGGGAAAGAGAGAGAGAGAGAGGGAGAGAGAGAGACAGACAGACAGACAGAGACACAGACTGCCACACAAGCAGGCAGAGCAGAAACAAAACGAGGAAGATGGATAAAGGGGGTTGGGGGGTATAACAGGAAGGAACAGAGGAGGAGGGGGACGATGCGTTTGTGTATGTGCGGGGGGAGGGAAAGGGCGGTGGATTGAGATGGGGGTGGAGCGGGCTAGCCAGGGCAGGGAGAAACTGAGATCGAGAATAATACCACCAGGAGGAGAAGACGTGTCTGTTGTTCTACCCTTCGACTTGTATGAGGCTCTGCTGTCTATTTCATCATAATATGTGTATGTATGTATGTTTGCATGCATACAGGCATGCAGCCAGGCAGGCACGCACGCACGTATGTATGTATGTATATATGTCTGTATGTATAGATGTACACGTGATGTATGTGTGCATGCATGCATGCATGTGTATACGTATATATGTAAGCATGCATGTATGTATTGTACCAACAATCCTACTCCATCTCTCTCTCTCTCTCTCTCTCTCTCTCTCTCTACACACACACCACACACGCACACGCACGCACACACACACACGCACGCACACACACACGCACATGCACCTACACACAGACACACGCATACATGCACCGTTCAGACACTCACCCCAACCACCCCACCCCGTCCCACCCCACTACGCTCCCACCCCACGCTCTCCACACACATGTGCACACACAAGACAGGTTTATTTTTTTTTTTATGCAAGGCGGTTTGGAGGTTACAAGTAGAAGAAAAGAGTCCAGAACTGTGGGCACAAATAAATGGCTTCATCAGAGACGATTTAAAAGGATCTGTGGAAGTGGAGTGCCTAGTAGCGGAATGGGAGTGTAACCCACACTGCAGGACCCTGATAGGACAGAGGACGACGATGGCAAAAGGATTTTGTTCTGACAGACGGGAATACAGAGAATGCGATCGCCTGCAGGGCAGGGAAAAAAAAAACCAACAACGGAGATGATATAATGGGAAATACACGGAATATGCCAGACAGACCGTCGGGGGCCGTCACCAGTAATAGAAGAGAAGCAGAAAGAAGGAAAGGTTTGTAGACAGTTCTGGACTGAACAGGAATGCAGTGCACATGTTTCAAAAGAAAGGTGGCGGGTACCTGTTTAGGGGATTTTGAGAATCAGCCTTGCAGCACTATTGTGGACCTTCAAAAATTCTTGAAGCAGGTGCGATGGAGTGCTTGCAAGGAGAATCACCATCGCTTTTGAGTATACTTTTTCAACACAGACGAGTTACAAACCTCCTCTATTTGCATCGAATCGAAACGACTAATGAACATCTTTTCTCTGACCAGCTGCCGTGGCCCACGAGGTTAGCGTCGCACGTTTGCGGGGAGATGTCATTGGTTCAAAGTCTGTCAATGGCATTTACACATGAGAGTATTAGGCGCCGGTCGGCCAAAAGGTCCATACTTTAGAATGGAAAGACTGGCAATATACAGTCGACATTCATTCATTTAATGGATGCGCCATCTGAGAGCGTTGCTCAAGTTTCTTGACCAACACTAGACGCCGGGATGTGTTGTTAAACGTAGCGTAGAGTGCATGTCTGCCATGTTATCTCTGTGATCAGAGTAGAACACCATACCAGAACGACACTGGATTTTCTCCTGCTTCCTTCAACTCATTGGTTTACTCCCCTTGAGAAATCCTAAGTTTGCTCAGCTGTGTAAGACGCCAGGACTGGGAGATGGAAAAAAGGAGGGCAGTCCGAGTCGAAGCTAACTCTACATTTATAGAACTGATGGGTTGATTCGTTTGGGAAATGTGTACAACCAAAACATCTGAGCACGAAGTCAGTTCAGTAGTGTTCGGTGCAACTGTTTTAATCCCGTTTTCGAAGAACTGTACGCAATCAGCTCTGAGCCATCGACAAACCAGAACCAGCGAACCTTCGAAAAGTGCACGTCACCATGCCCATCTAACGACAGTTCCAAGGAACTCGCCAACATCGCTGGCTTCACATCCAGCTCAACACGGGCGTGGAGTGGAGAGGACACTGGAGCTGAGTTCATCACAAGATCACGGCACGATGGGTTACAGAAAATTTTTCGATGAGAATGTTTAAATAAGGTATAACACCTTCTCGTTCCATGTTGCTCAAAGCCTACATGACAAGACTGAACTCTACCCCTTGTTTTATAACTGGCGTCAATCAGGCCCGAGGCATACAGACGCCTTCACGATTGGTCAAGAAATGTGAGGAACGCTCTCGGTGTTTCCAGAAAACACACCCAGTCATTATATGAACTCTTTTTCCTGGCTGAAAAGTTCTACAGGCACAGTCTTGTCTATGATGAAACTCCAGGTCTTGGCCTTCATGAATGGAAACAGCGACGCTAGCCGCGGCACTAGGATGGTTAGTTGAAAGAAAAATACGATATTGGAACCACCGAATCCCTGAAAGAATTGAACATCATCTCTGTGATCGATCATTCTGATGGCATGTTTAATTATGCGCTGTCTTGCTCTTCAGCAGTGACGCAGGCTGATGCTGAACACATTTTTCCGGAACTCTCCAAGACACACTGCGGAATGCACCAGGGTTGCAAGCACCGTCCGAGCTGAACACAGAGCTTGACGGCACTCTGGAAAATTCTGCGAAAACGGCAGACTTCATTTGAGGTACTGGAAGGGAGAACAAAGGAGGGAGAGAAGAAGAACAGCAACATTGTTGGGTGCAGAAAAGAAAGCCGATTCTAGACCATCTACACTTTGGTTTTGATTATGTTGTGAATGGCGTCTTTAGGAAGAAACCGTCTCTTGAGTTCTGTCACTAATCTCAGTATTGATCCAATGTTCTCTGTCCCTGTCTGCTTGTCTTTTCTCTCACAATGTGTGTGGAAACTGGGAGAGAGAGAGAGAGAGAGAGAGAGAGAGAGAGAGAGAGAGAGAGAGAGAGAGAGAGAGAGAGAGAGAGAGAGACAGACAGACAGACAGACAGAGAGAGAACATCAATACATACATACATACAGACAGATAGATGGACAGACAGACAAAGAGACAGGGACAGAACGAGACAGAGATAGACGGAGAGATAAACAGAGTCAGACAGACGGACCGACCGATCATCGACCATCAACGGACAGACAGACAGACAGACAGACACACACACACACACACACACACACACACACACACACACACACACACACGCACGCACGCTCGTACGCACGCACGCACACATGCACATACACACACGCGCGCGCACGCGCACGCACACACACGCACTCACACACACACTAACACATAAACACACACACATACACACACACGCACGCACGCACGCACGCGCGCGCACACACACACACACACGCACGCACGCACGCGCGCGCGCGCGCGCGCACACACACACACACACACACACACACACACACACAGAGGGGGGAGGGTGGGGGGTAATGAGTTGTCTGGAGAACTTCCAGTGAAAAGATTGTAAGGAGGACTAGTGAGAAAGAGCAGACAGAGACGGAATGACAGAGACAGCGACCGTAAAGAGACTCAGACAGAGACACAAAGACAGTGAAAGACAATACACACAGACACGGACAAACCAAGACACGAACAGAGGTTCCCAATATACTGGCTTGTGAGGAGAGAGGCGAGGGGACAGAAAAGTGTGTGCGTGTGTGTGCGTGTGTGTGTGTGTGTGTGTGTGTGTGTGTGTGTGTGTGTACGCGCGCGCGCGTCTGTGTGTGTGTGATTCTGTGTGTATGTCTGACGGACACACACACACACACACTCTCTCTCTCTCTCTCTCTCTCTCTCTCTCTCTCTCTCTCTCTCTCTCTCTCTCTCTGTGTGTGTGTGTGTGTGTGTGTGTGTGTGTGTGTGTGTGTGGTGTGTGTGTGTGCTGGGGATGGAGAGGAGATAGAAAAGAGGGAGAGGGACGAAGAGGACGGGGCCAGTCCTTCGAACAGAAAGATCTGTGATAATTGAAATGATGGAGAACGCCAACACTCCGTCCCGTCATCTCCTTATGTCGGAACAGAAACCCTCTGTTCGTTTGTGGAGAAGACCTACCAGGAAATACCCTGAAACAAAACGTCCCTGAGAAAGCTACTTGACAAGAAAGAACAGATGGAGAGGAGAAGGCCCACTTTACGCTGATAGGATTATTGACATGTAGAGTCTTTGTCCAGCGTGTGTGTACGATTCCAAGAGGAATCATATCCAGGCCTATGAAGCGAAGTCAAAACTAAGAAATGAAATGGTTTCAGGTCAAGTCAAATGAAACCAAGTCAATTTTCAATCGAATCAAGTAAACTCCGTTGAAATTCTCATCACATTAAAACAAACCCACACATTATCAAAGATATCGTGGTAGACAATAGCGGTGGGGGTGGGGGTGGAGGGGAGAAGAAAGGGGGGGGGGGGGGGGGGGAGGGAGAAGCGCACCGGACACTGCATGCACGTGCACTCCCATCCAGCTTGAAAAGGTGATCATTTGGGCCATTTGTAAGTGTTCCTACTGTTTCATGTGACATTGGTTTATCACCAGATTTTAAAGACTTATTTTCCCTGACATTGTTCCGGAAGGAAGGCACAGGGAAGGAGATGCGGGGAGGGGAGGAGAAAGCATGGCCTCTGATCCTTCCAGCAATCGTGGACGATTCGGATAAACTTTTGAGTACACCCCCCTCCTCAGATCCCCGCCTCCCCCCTCCTCCCACCCTCCCCCCCAACCACCACCACAACCTCCTGCAATGTAAAAGCTTGATTATCGCGTTTTGTTCCTGCTTTGGACAAGTCAGTTCTTGCCGCCATTTACAGGCTGTATACCAGCCACTACGTTTAGATCAGTGGTGATGGGTATGGGCGCTTATCTGCTGAAAAATGTAAGTGATCCATTTGAGACAGAATCCGTTGCGTTGAAACGGACAAGATGAAACTGTCGCTCTCGACAATTATTAATTAAGGTGTACCTGTATGATGGTGATGGACACATCCGTTTGAGATGAGGTTGGAATATTGTTCTCCAAGCAGGGGTCTGAATCGGTTTGTATATTGAAAGGGATCCTGGACCCACGGTAGTGATTCCAGCTGAAACATGCTTTCTAGGAGATGCAATAAACACCTTGTTGAAGTAAATGTGTATTTTGAAGCGATTATATGCCAGGCTTGTTACGCGACAAAAGGTAAGGGTTAAGTGGCAACACTGCTCAGCCGACTGTCTGACTGGCGT
>JADBJO010001538.1:137500-142500 GCA_016801955.1 Conus betulinus | reverse complement strand
AGAAGGATTTCATGTACAGGCAATCGTTCAGATGGAAGGGGAGCAAACGGACGTTGTAGTGTAAGGAAGAGGGGCTGAGTAAGAGTGTGTGAAAGCGTGCGCGTGTCACTCACATGTAGGAGTGTGGGCGTAAATGAGTGTGTGTGTGTGAGTGTGAGTGTGTGTGTGTGTGTGAGTGTGTGCGTGTGTGCATGTCAGTGTGTCAGTGTGTGTGTGTGTGTGTGTGTGTGTGTGTGTGTGTGTAGTATGTGAAAAGGGGGGGGGGGGGGGGGGGGGGGGGGGGGGGGGGGGGGGGGGGAAAAAGGAGTCCAGCGGCGTAGAACAAGAGCAGTTATTGTAGTGCGTTGAGTCCAAAAGGATGGAGAGTTTTCAATTTTCTTATCCAGAATTTTTCCCTACTAATTTCTGTGCGTGTGGCTGTCTGAAAAAAACTTTTTCTATCACCATGCACTTTCATGTTGGCCAGGGTGTGGTTGGGCAGGTTGAAATGTTGCGTGACTAGAGTCCCGATGTTGTTCTTGATGTGTGATCTATGCAGATAGAAACGTTTTCTGAGTGAATTTTTTGTTTCACCAATGTATTGAGAATTCTGACAGAGTTCGCAGAACATGAGATAAATGATGTTATTGGTTTGACAGTCAATATGGTGTCTTAGAGTAAATATTTCTTTGGTCTGGTGGCTAATGAAACTGGTGGATTCCAAGGCGTGCTCTCTACAAATAATACATTTGTTGGAACATTTGAAAAAAACATTAGGGTCTTTAGGATTTAATTTGATGGGGAGGGCTGAGGGCATAAGCAAGTCTTTAAGAGAACGGCTGTTTCTTTCTCCTAGGATGGGAGGGTGAGGTATGGCCTGTTTAAGTTTGTCACTGGTGAAAACTGTCTGATATAATTCTTTAAACCATTGACGCAGAGGGGGGTTGCTAGGGTTATGAGACAATAACGGGTGTTCTAGGGTTAGATAGCTTAGGTTTGTAAGTAAGAGTATCATGTCTGGGTGTCTTTTTTTGCCTTTTCAAGAGCAGTGCGTAGAATTTGGGGTTTGTAGCCTCTTAGTCTGAGAAATTCGAACTTCTGCTTGAGCGGTTAATGAAATCTTCGGTTTTTAGAGAGCATATACGTCTGATTCTCAAAAACTGACTGTAGGGTAAATCCTTTTGCAGTGGGGGTGATGGCTAGACTTGTAGTGTAAATAAGTATGTGCATCAGTGGGTTTAGTGTACAGATCTGTTTGGAAAGCCATTCTCTAAGTATAATAGTACGTCAAGGAAAGGGAAGTTGCTCAACAGAGGTATTGTGAGTGAATTTAATGGTGGAATGAACTGTATAGATATACGTCAGGAATGTTTGTAGGTCGGTCTGAGTCCCTCACCAGAGTAGCAGTATGTCATCTATAAATCTTTTCCAGAAATGCTGAACAACAGGAACGGGGCTGTTAGAAAGAAGCTCTGATTCAAGCCTCCCCATAAACAGATTGGCCACAGAGGGAGCCATGGGAGTCCCCATGGCTGTTCCTGAAATTTGGTGATATGTATGGTTTTCAAAGATAAAGTAATTCTTTCCAAAAACATTATTAATAATTTCTAGAAGTGTATTAGTGGGAGGTATACTTGGGTCAGCTTTTTGATTCAAATAAAATTCAACTGCATTATTCAGCTCATTCTGGGGTATGTTGGAATAAGAATATCATAAGTAATATCAAAATGCCCTTCGATATTTCGAAAATGCTCGACCACCTGGGGAGCAACATCTGTTAAAATGAGGAATTAAAATGAAGAAGTATTAAAAATATCTCTACAAACTTGTTTCAAGCTCTCGCTCTCATCAGGATGTTTTTGGGGCGCGCTGTTGGTGTTATATAGCGTGCGGGTCCTGATTTCATTTTTTTTGTGTGTATGTCAATTCCATTCATTGCACGTGCTATCTGTGGCTCTCGGTTTGCTTGCTGTGGTCTGTTCAGGGGGAATTCGCTGACAAGGATTTCCATTTGTGCCTGCAGTTATTTACTATTTCTACTTTTGTATTCAAAGTTGCTAAATAGGGTTTACGTAGTATTAACCATTTTTCTGTGGAACATAAGTTGCATTAAAAAAAAAATTGTTGTACGGTGTTGCTCTTTTTATGATTTTCCATGATATGCTGTAGTCTATTTTTTATCTTTGAGTCTCCAAATGTATTTATTCAGTTCTGTTTGGTTTTTTGTATTTTTCTTTGTTGAATGACTGTTTGTGGTTTGCGACTCTAGTTTTAAAGTGGATTTCCGTAATCCCTATATATAGAAGGGTGATGAAAGGATATCTTGCAACTGCACTAAAAAAGAACAGTGCCCCCTGAGCAACAAAATGCCTTTACAATAATATTGTATACGAAGCAACTGTAACACCAGAAAATGAAAAAGAAACATATATAGGGATTATGGAAAACCACTTTAAAAGATGAAGACAGTGCCTCTCCAGACACAGCCAAGCTTTCGCCATACGGTCTTAGGTTCCCTCAAGAGAGAATCGAAAGTTTTAGTCTTTCCTACTGTCAACAGCACTTTCCCTGTGGTCAGTGGGTCTTTCCTCACCGTCACTGGACCTTTCTCCGGGGTCAGCCTAGTTAAGGCAAAGAAGAAAAAGAAACACCCGAAGGTGCTGGGAGAGGACCCAGAGAGAGGACTGTCTCTTCACCTGCCTTTAGACCAGTCAAGTGAGAAAGTGGGACAGTGGGAAAGACAACAACTTTGGATTTTTCTGAGGGCACATAAGACCGTATGGCGAAAGCTGGCTGTGTCTGGAGTGGCATTGTATTCATCTGTCCGTGGGCAGGGGTGGTTGGGTCTGTGGGGTGTGCTCGACAGCTGGAGGGTGGTGTTTTTCGCCGGTGGGCTCTGCAGCCATCAAATACGGGCTGGTACACCCATGGGATGTTACTTTAATGCTGTTATGAGTTGCATCCTGTAGTCTGATTTACCTCTGTTCAGGAGCAGTTATGTCCCTTGATATCTTAATGGAGTGTCCTGGGCGTGCCTGTACCCATCGTCAACACAGCGCAGGCCTCCAAGGGTGGTACAGGACTGCTCTAAAGGCAGGTGAAGACACTGCTTCTCTGGGTCCTCCCCAGCACCTTCGGGTGTTTCTTATATATATATATATATATATATATATATATATATATATATATATATATATATATATATATATACGCGCATATCAGACTTCGCCAGTTGAAATAGGACGGTTCATGTAATTGTCGACGTCATCATAACAGATATCTGTCTTGAAGTCATCACTTTCTGTTTCTTTCTCAAAATATAAAAATGATGAAACCAAGTATTGATACAATTATCCTTTCTTCGTTGTTTCCTCTGGAAAGATGCTGTATGGACAGTAACCCAGAGCTAGCTCTTTCTGATTACCTATCGAGGCCACTGCTTGATGTACTGATCGTTTTGTATTCGCATCTCACTCTTACATATTCATTACAATCCACAAGACTTAAGGATCGTCATAAACTCTTAATAATCTTCTAATGGGATAGTTTGTTTGCTGAAGGTACATATATGATCAGACCCGTGTGCAGGCTTCTAGTTATTAAGAATCGGTGTGTATTTTTCACGAGCTCAGCACATTTTTTTTTTTTCATACAATTGTTATTAAACATGTCAGGTGCACGATCAACATCCACGTAAATTGTTTCTTTGTTTCAATTTGATGACGAGCAGTTTCACTACTCATGTTATCGTTAAACACAACAGCACAATGACAGGACCACCGTCGCTATTTCAGAGAGAGAGAGAGAGAGAGAGAGAGAGAGAGAGAGAGAGAGAGAGAGAGAGAGAGAGAATGTGTGTGTACGTACGTACGTACGTACGTGTGTGTGTGTGTGTGTGTGTGTGTGTGTGTGTGTGTGCGTGTGCGTGTGTGTGCATGAAAGAGAGAAAGAGAGAGAGAGAGAGAGAGAGAGAGAGAGAGAGAGAGAGAGAGAGAGAGAGAGAGAGAGAGCAGAGAGAGCATTTAGAACTCCAAGCATTACAGACTCCACTAACCTCTCCACCTTATCCTTCCGCGCCCCTCCAATCCTCCCTCTCCCGTTGTAAACAAACAGAAAAAAAAAAAACAGACGGAAAAAAATTCTAATGGACCAGGAGGCCATTTTCCGAGGGGAACAAGAAAAGAAGGAATGTCCGCCTAGTTGCCTCAAACAATAGCAGCAACAATAACAAAATAGCACCTTGACTTGCCTACCCTCTTCCCTGCTCACAAGGTTTTTTTTTTTTTTCTTTTTATTTCACCTGAGGGCTGGAGAACCTTCAATCAACCCCCCCCCCTCCTCTTCCAGCCCCTTTCCTCCTATCCCCTCTTCACGCCTCCTCCGGTCCTCCTTCCTCAACATTATTTTTTGTTCAGTGCGCTTCTATAGGGCAGTCTTCTGATCTGTTGTAAAGAAAAAGAAAGGAACGTTGCAACGCTGGCCTCATCACAGGCTCGGTTGGACCAAGTGATCCCCCCCCCCCCCCCCCCAGCCCCCTCTCCCTCCCCTGGAGAGAGACCGAGAGGGAGAGAAATAGCTTTTTAATTGAAGCAGGAGGCTGGGAAGAAAGGGTTAACAGTTTGGATTCTAGTTACTGCGCGCGGGCGCGCGCGCGCGCGCGCGCGTGTGTGTGTGTGTGTGTATGTATGTATGTGTGTGTGTGTGTGTGTGTGTGTGTGTGTGTGTGTGTGTGTGTGTGTGTTTGGTGTGGGTTTGTTTTCCCTTCTTTTCTGTCTTCAGTTTATAACGCTTGTTTCTTCCCCTGTTTTCCTTTCCGTCTTTTTTTCCCCCCTCTTCTTCTATTATTTCTGCTCTTTTCTCTCCATTCCCTTCCGTGTAAATTTTCTTCTTTTCTACTTTTCTAACTTTTCTTTTTGTTTCCCTTCTTTGTTGTTGTTGTTGTTGTTGTTGTTGTTTATTCGTTACAACTTTTCTCCGTTTTAACTGTGTCTCCGATATATTGTTTTTATTCTGTCTGTACG
>JADBJO010001538.1:115000-120000 GCA_016801955.1 Conus betulinus | reverse complement strand
CCTCGGACTAGAGCCTTTTGTCAATGTCTCTTGCGTCTGTTCCATTTTTCAATGTCGAATCAATGGGTGGGTGCTCCTTTAAGAGAGAGAGAGAGAGAGAGAGAGAGAGAGAGAGAGAGAGAGAGAGAGAGAGAGGAGAGAGAGAGAGAGAGAGGAGAGAGAGAGAGTGTGAAATGTATACTGCATAAGATTGAAACACATATTTTTAACGGATTCTTTCACACGATTGTTGAAGTGCTTTGGGATAGTGTAGTGGTATGGATATATCAACTGTCCTGCGGGATGAACTACTAAAGAGCTCACGTTTCTGTAGGCTTATGCCAGTCTCACTCCCTCTCACTAACTGACTCGCTCGCTGTCTCCCTCCTAACTCAGTCATCTACTCACTTAGCCAGTCACTAAACCAAGCGCGCAAGCAACCAGAAAATATGACAAGACTGCTTAATTGATTCATCAACTGATTGATTGATTGACATTCTTTATTCCAAAGGGTAACAGATATCAGCGAGAAGATGCTGTTTTCCTATTCTACCCAGAGAGAGAGAGAGAGAGAGAGAGAGAGAGAGAGAGAGAGAGAGAGAGAGAGAGAGAGAGAGAGATGATGATGATGATGATGATGATGATGATGATGATGATGGTGATGATGATGATGATATTGAAGCGCAGGGGGGGAGGAGGGAGAGCCAACGGGGACGGGGAGGGGACGGAAGGTAGTCGGGGGAGGGGTGGTGGTGGTGGGGGTGGAGATGGGTTGAGATGAGGGGTCGGTGATTGTCCGTCGATCAGCTGCCCAGTCGAGCACCACCAGTATGACAAAATGAGAGAAGAAGGGAGGCAACAGCCAGCTCGGGCACCTAACATCAAAGGTCCTCAATCCAAATAGCCGCAAAGGGCAGTGAACTGCTTCCAACCCCGCGAGAGAGTGACTGTGTCGTTATAGAAGGCAGGGGTCTAAACTGGAATGGCCATTCGTACTTTGACTTTCCAAGTGTGCGTTTCCTTCTAGACCCAACAGTCTTGAGTGCCAATGACCACTGGTCAACATCTCTGCTTCTGTATGACTGATCCAAGCTAGTTTAGTGAATATTGAAATGCACGAGCTGCATCAAGTTGTGTTGTCTGGCTGTGAAAGTCTCCACACACGTCAACGCAACGTATACGCTTCTCCTCTCCTTCATCCGCCTTCATCTTCCCTGAACGGAATCATATTCTCGTTTACTGCTGGACGGACAGAGCGGGTCTTTCAAACCGTGCATCCCCCCTCCCTCCCCCACCCCCCACCCCCCCAAGGTATCGTTCACGATACCACCGTCGGTTTCGGTGCCAGACAATGTGAACAGATACGGAAGGTAATGGAACTGGGGGTGAAGCGTGCGGACGGGAGCACAAGATGCGAAAGAGAGGGGGTAGAAGAGTAGGGGTGGACGTAGGAAGGGGGCGATGTTAAAGAAGGGAGGGGGCGGCGGATGGGGGTGGTGGTTGGTTCCTGTAGTCATTTATCCATTTCCAGAGCGCGGTAAACGACTCTGACAATCTGATTTGTCTGGTGTGTGTGTGTGTGTGTGTGTGTGTGTGTGGGGGTGTGTGTGTGTGTGTGTGTGTGTGTGCCTGCGTGCGTGCGTGCGTGCGTGCGTGTGTGTTAGTTCCTCTGTGTGTGTGTGTGTGTATCTGTGGGTGTGTGTGTGTGTGTGTGTGTGTGTGTGTGTGTGTGTGTGTGTGTGGTGTGTGTGTGTGTGTGTGTGCGTGTGTGCGTGTGTGCGTGCGTGTGTATTAGTTCCTGTGTGTGTGTGTGTGTGTGTGTGTGTGTGTGTGTGTGTGTGTGTGTGTGTGTGTGTGCGTATGTGTGTGTGTGTGTGTGTGAGAGAGAGAGAGAGAGAGAGAGAGAGAGAGAGAGAGAGAGAGAGGAGAGAGAGAGAGAGAGAGAGGAGACTGATGGGGGGATCAGTTTTTTGGGGGGGGGGGGGTTTTACATCACTCAGGAGGGGAGGCAGGCAGACAGACAGAAACACTTTGCCTATTCTGATCAGTTTATTTACTAAGCAGTCTTTGAAAAGGTTTTTCCATCACTCAGCGATCTCCTGACCTCTCTCTCCATCTATCCCCCTCCCTCCACACACACACACACACACACACACACACACACCACACACACACACACACACACGCTGTACACACATGCCTGAACATTGCATCCCAGTGTTAACTCATACATGGGTTGCACGTGAACATGGTAGGGAGCAGTTTTTTTTTTTTTTTTTTTTTTTTTTTCCAAGGAAAATGAGAGGCGACAGTGGACACGGAATGATGGCGGTCTGACAAGTTGCTCTTCATGCCCCCAGTACAGCGGAGCACGCACACTGTCGACTACCATTTCCACTTTATTATTATCAACGGCTTATCATCATTATTTTATCATTATCATTATCACTGATGTTTTGTCATCATTATGAACATCACAATCATTATCATTATTTTATTTATTTCTGTCATTTTTATTACTTTTACTGTTGTAATAATCATTATTTTTGTCATTATCATTATTGTAATAATCATTATTGCCATTACTATTATTACTACTAGTATTTTTTTGCATAGAAGTGATCAAGAACGAAATCGTGTTCTTGCTTTGGACTAGTTTGTCAAGGGTGCTTGGAAATAGTCATATGAAAAGCACACAGGCAGACAGACAGAACACACACACACACACACACACACACACACACACACACACACACACCACACACACACACACACACACACACACACACACACACACACAGAGCATTGTTAGATTGTATATATATCTGACGTTATTCTTATGAATGTGTGCATATGAGAGAGAGAGGAGAGAGAGAGAGAGAGAGAGAGAGAGGGGGGGGAGAGAGAGAGAGAGGAGGAGAGAGGAGAGAGAGAGAGAGAGAGAGAGAGAGAGAGAGAGCGGTTTGCTAGAGAGAGAGAGAGAGAGAGAGAGAGAGAGAGAGAGAGAGAGAGAGGAGAGAGAGAGGAGATGAGGAGAGGGGGGGGGGGGGGGGGGGGGTTAGGAGGAATGCTATGGCGATGTTTACAGTATTTAATGAGCAGGAACAGTGCCCCTGTCTGGCTCAGCCTTCCAGATTCCAGACGACCATGCTCATCAGCTGTCCATTGTGAGCATCGCTGACAGTCTTCCATTGGACGTTACATGGCCAGGAATCTGAACCCTTCAACCTCCGGAGTGGAGAATGTCATTTGCATGTCATACATAGTGTGTGCAGGCTGTGGAGGGTAGAGAGGACACTGAGCGTTTGGATGTGTGTGTGTGTGTGTGTGTGTGTGTGTGTGTGTGTGTGTGTGTGTGTGTGTGTGTGTGTGTGTGTGCGTGCGTGTGTGTGTGCGTGCACGCGCGCGCAGAAGATTGATATTGGAAAGAATCTTGAATGCTGAAGTTTCGGACAGATATTTGAGGTTCTATTTTCAACACGGGGCGGGGGAGGGGAGTGGGAGAGGGAGGAGAGACGCTGGAGAGGGCTCGGTGGGGAGAGATGGGGGGGGGGGGGGGGGGGGGAGGGGGAGGATTATAGGGTGGGAGAGGGGATGAAGGGGATAGTTCAGTTTGGTGTAGGGATCTAACGTTGACAGTGTCGATTTCTGAATGTGGTGGATGAGAAGGGACGAGGGAAGGGTGAAAGTATGATGCTGGTTCTGAGGTCTTTCTGGCACTCAAAACTCTGATCCCCTTAGACAGTGAGAGGAAGAGGAGGTGGGCGATGGGAAAGGGTGAAGCAGTCGACGTCTGCTACTGGAGAAGGGTTGAATCTCCAGTGTTGAAACACGGATCTTCATTTGTGACAGAGATGGGGGGTGGGAGTTCGAGTTTGTTAAAGGAGTCTTTTCGTGTTGTTGTATCTGTAAAGGGAGCAGCCTAATGTGGATGTGCATGTTGGGGGGGGGGGGGGGGGGGGTGGGGGTCTCTGCAAGTGTTAAAAATAGTGTCCAAAAGCTACAGTGAGCGAGGACTGGGTTGTTTGCATGGGAGCGGGAAGGGGGAGTGGGAAGGAAAGGGGGGGGGGGGGGGGGGGGAGGGCGCGGGGAAGGAGGCTACTGATAGGGGTGCGTGTGATGGTCTCTGCACAGTGGAGAATTGGGGTCTCCAAAGGTCATGAGGAGTGGGGATAGAGGGAAAGGGGAGGGGGGGGGGGGGGGGGGGGGCGGGGGAAGATGGAGGGGGAGGAGTGAGGGAGATAGGGGTAAGAGGTTAGGATCCGAGGCGAGCGAGTGTGTGTGTGTGTGTGTGTGTGTGTGTGTGTGTGTGTGTGTGTGTGTGTGTCTGTGTGTGTCTGTCTGTCTCTGCATATGCATGTGCTTGTAATATGATATGATGTATTTGAGAGTTATATGATAATCTGATTCCCTGAGGCAAGAACAGTTCCAATGAACAATACCTAGTCCCAGGGGTAAAGAGAGAGAGAGAGAGAGAGAGAGAGAGAGAGAGAGGAGAGAGAAGAGAGAGAGAGAGAGAGACAGAGAGAGAGAGAGAGAGAGAGAGAGAGAGAGGAGGGGGGAGGGAGAGAGAGGGTGGGCTGGAGACGGGGGCGAATCCGAGTTTCCTATTCCTGGTTCGTCTACCGATATGTTTTATTTCACAACTGACATGGAAGCAGCGGGAAATGCCCACAGACCAGTCAGGCAGACTCCCTTTTCCTGGCGGCGTTCGAAGCGAGCCAAGAAACCGCCGGTTCCGTTCCCTTGTGGGCGAATAAGTAACAGAGGGTGTTGATGGTGTCGCCCAATGGACTACAACATCTGCAATGCAGATTGGTCGTATTGTCGGCCACACTCTTGCCCATTTGCTCCGCTAGCTGCGTGTTCCTGCCTTGAATGATCTAGAGGTACAAATGTCTCTATGGAATAAAACATGGTGACACTTTGTATTGATGTTACAGTTCGAAATGTCACTCTGGGACGGGGTCACTGTAGGTGAGATTCTGTACCATGTTTGAAACACGTAATGTCACACTGGT
>JADBJO010001538.1:80000-100000 GCA_016801955.1 Conus betulinus | reverse complement strand
GTAAGGGGAAAACAAGTATATATATACTGACTTCCATAAAAAACGCGAACAATGAGAGGGCTATTTGTCGGGTGAAAGGGGTGAATATACAATATTGAACCATTGTGGCAAGTTGTTGGGGTCCAAGACTCACGTGCAGTGAAAACATTGTGTGAGCAACACATCTTTCCGGCATTGGAGGGCCAAGAAAAATGACAAACTGGTTGCTGCATGTGAGGCACGTGCACACCATGCAGAGCAAAGTTAACCAGCGACAAGTATGCAGGCATGCAGCCTTTATGAAGCCACGCTACAAGGTTCAGGTAACGACTTGCTGTCTGAGCGCTACAGAGATGCCAAGACTACGAGCAGAGGAACGCATCGTGCTCTAGGCTATCTGGAGGCTGGTGTGGATGCCAGGCAGGTCGCGCCAACATCTTTAACGTCCACATCTCAACCATCTATCGTCTGCAGCACCGCATGCGAGTCACTGGTACCACTGATGATCGTCCCCGGCCAGGCCGTCCTCGGGTCACCACACCAAGAGAGGATCGCCATCTTGTTCGAATCCCATCTGCGGACAGGCGGCAAACAGCCGCCAACACTGCTCGACAGGTGCCTGGGAATCTCCAGCAACGAATCAGCCTCAACACTGTGCGGCGGCGTCTTCAGGAGAACGGCTGGCATGTAGGCATCCTCACAGAGGTCCGGTACTGACACCAAGACACCGGCAGGACAGGCTGCAGTGGGCACAAGCCCGAATCAACTGGCGCAGGCAGCAGTGGGGACGCATACTGTTCTCAGATGAGAGCCGTTTTTGTATTGACATGGCTGACGGTCGTGTCAGAATATGGCGTCGACCTGGTGAACGCTATGCTGACTCCTGTGTGGTAGAGCGGAACCCCTGGGGAGGCCCGAACGTTTATGATATGGGGTGCAATTGGCATTAACCACGCCATAGGACCAGTCATCTTTCAGAACATTGGTCCTGGTCGCGGACAGGGTGTCAATGCACAGCGCTACATCAACCAGGTGCTCAGACCCCATGTCGTTCCTTTTTTTTGCGCAGCACCCAAACTGGACATTCCAACAGGACAATACAAGACCACACACCGCAGGGCCACCCAGCAATTTCTTCAGCATAACAACGTCAATGTGCTGCCCTGGCCAGCCCTCAGTCCCGATTTAAACCCAATAGAACATTTTTGGATGAACTTGGCAGACAGACGGTTGGACCTCCTGCGTCCACGACCAGCAACAGCGGCTCAACTTCACCAGGCCATCGTCCATGTGTGGGCTGGTGTGCCAAGGGGACGCATCAACCACCTGGTCCACTCAATGGCCGCAGGTGTCAAGCAGTTGTCAACGCAAATTGTGGCCACACACGGTATTAGGACTTCAAGCTGGTTTGTCACGTGACCTTGAATTTTCCACACAAAAGATATATTGCTGATGATATTTTCACACATTACCGGTGTAATGAATCAAATCACGTTGAATTCTCGCTTCCACTCTGTGCAATTGTTACCAATAAATTTCACCCCCAACCTTCAGCTTGTTTTGTTTTCGCATTTTTTTTTTTAAAATGGAAGTCAGTATACACACACACACACACACACACACACACACACACACACACACACACACACACACACAGATATATATATATATATATATATATACTTGTTCACCCACTCAAGCACATACTATTAGTTAGGCAGAATTATCTACCACTGCAGAGATGAATGCTTATCTCCCCCTATTTCTTCAGTCTAAGACATAAGAGCAAGCTTTGTTTATAATTGTATATATATATATATATATATATATATATATATATATATATATATATATATATATATATATATATATCTGTCAAAAACAAAGTATTAAAAGAGTTTTAGAATTCTTTTAATACCTTGTTTTTAACAGATGTTGCTCCCCAAGGGGTTGAGCGCTTTTAAAACTTTACCAGCATATTAGTGGTATATATATATATATATATATATATATATATATATATATATATATATATATATATATATACGCTCACAGGCACACACCTGTACATCCATCTATACACACATACGTACTAAAAAGTCATATGTTGCCCGCGCACATATCTCTCCCTCCCCTACTCACAGACACACAGATACACACAGGCACACACACGCGCGCGCGCAAACGCACGCAAAACGCATACACACACACACACACACACACACACACACACACACACACACACACACACACACACACACACACACACACACACACACACACACACTGCACGAAAAAAGGAAGTTTACCTAAACCAAACTGTCCAGTCACATGTATGTAGACAAGTACGAGCGAGCAAGTAAATTCTAGGCATGTGCAGACTGATTCCTGGATAGACTATACTTGTCCCCCCCCCCCCTCTCTCTCTCTCTCGCTCGCTCTCGCTCTCTCTCTCTCTCTCTCTCTCTCACACACACACACACACACACACACACACACACACACACACACACACACACACACACACACACACGACACACACACACACACACACACACACATAGATACCTGCATACGGGAGCGAGTTGCACACACTCACATGCACACACTTAGGGCCTACATATGCACACACACATGCATGCGTGCACGCGCGTACACACACACACACACACACACACACACACACACACACACACACACACACACACACACACCACACACACACACACACGCACGCACACACACACACACGCACGCACACACGTTTTCATATACACACAAACAGGCATGTAGTCATCTAGGTATCCCTCCATTCGTCCATACATACATACGAAAAAAACCCATGTAAATTCCTCACACTCATGCTCACACACACACACGCAGTCACAAAACATTGATGAAAAAGCGAGGACGCTTAAATCTGTTTGTCCACCCATCTATTGACACATACGTACGAAGATATATGTATAACCTTTGTATGTAGAGTAATTTATAGATGGAAATTCATAAATATAAACACAAACATATATGTCGGTATACGTGTTCCTGAACACGCCGAGAAAGACATAAATACATTTGACAGTGCTTTTACCTCGTTGCCAAGCAAAAAAGACATAAATGCGCTTGACAGTGCTTTTTCATCGTTGCCAAACATCGAAATGTAAGGGGATGTGTTTTGAAAGCAACCGAAGAAAGGAGTAGGGCGAGGGAATGGAAGGGAACAGGGGTAAGGAATAGGAATGACAAGCCGTCAGTTTGGTAGCAGGACCTTGTTGACGCTGCACAAAGAAGGGCGACATCAGCATTGCAGATGGCCAGAGAGTCAGTCATAACATGGCTGTACATGGCCAGAGAGTCAGTCATAACATGGCTGCACACCACTTTGATCTTCTGCCGCCCTCGTCAGGGGCAGGACACTTCTGTGGCTTGCTGTCTGATGGTGCACTGGTAGTGGCAGTATCATGGACTGAGGTCTGGAGTTGGTTGGTTCGAAACTTATAAGTAATGAGAAATATAAGAAACTTCCACGGCAATGTTCTTCGCTGGCTTCACCATGAACAGGTACGTCAGGGTTTGTTCTATTGCAGTCCCTCCACATCAGGCCAGTATAAGGCAACCCAGCATAGAAGACGCAGCACTATCGCAGAGACTCTTAAGTCATGTTCATTCGTGCCTATTGTCTGATATGACATAAACACGATATCACCTACGTAGTCCTCATGAATTAGCCAACACTAACAAACCATGGGCATAATGTGAAGACAAATAGACAGGGCCATAACAACAGAAAACTGAGGACATTCTCTCTCATTCTATGGTAATCGATTAAGATGCAGACGGCGATTGATATGGAACACGTGGCTACCCAGCCACAGCAATACTACAGCTACACAGAGGAGGTGGCTGCGCTCGTAGTTATGATGCCAAGCTTTTCAATCATTACGATAGCTCAAACAGAAGGATTACAGTTCCCCTCTTAGCGCCTTCGACTTCATGGTTCTGCGAGCTGGAGTACAGGGAGACAGCTTTCATAATGATTCTTTTTTTTTAATTAGAAACGGGAAGTGTCCAGTTCTGCAGCTCGAGTGCCATGTGTTTACCTGTGTTTTCTCCGGCCAATTGTCCCAATTATCTCCCTGGGTAACTTTTGGAGATCTGGCTCAACAGGTCATAAGTGAAAATGACGTTAGGCAAAAGAGGGCTAATGAAAGGAGACGAATTTTGCCAGGTGAGCCAGAAAACCAGGTTTTTCACTAGAGGTAGCGGCAGTTTTGCTGCGATAGACTGCAAATGAAGTTTCGCTGCGATAGACTGCAAATGAAAGAACAAAGATCAACATTGAAAAACCCCAATAACATCACTTTGTGACCAGTCTGATGGGTTCTGTCAACCCCACGTGGAACGACATACTACTCCAGTCCACTGTGTGTCGGGTAACCTCCAAGGGAGACAACAGTGCTTGCTGTCCTATTTCACTCAACATGAGCACCGGGGAACAGTCTAGGACCAGTGCTCATTTTTAAAAAAAAAAAAAAAAAAGAAATTCAACTTTTATGTCAATTACTTGTCACTATTTGACGAAATGGAAGATGAACCACTGTTACGACTCCACTGTTTAACTCTCTTTAGCCTGCTTTTCCACCATGACATATGGTCTTCTAAAGACAGGGTTTGGCTCAATGTGCGACATGCAGTGAAGATAGAAGTGATGTGAGATATCAAAGAGAGCCACAAGAACAAACGACAGGTGACAGATAAAAACCTTAATGGGATGGAGACGAATCAGAGAGAGAGAGAGAGAGAGAGAGAGAGAGAGAGAGAGAGAGAGAGAGAGAGAGAGAGAGAGAGAGAGAGAGAGAGATCTGAACATTTAGCTCTCGCCCACTCTCCCTATAATTCGTGCCACTCTTTTCAACCTGTCCATTACCTTACTGGTCTGACGTGGAATTCCAGGCCGAGTTTGTGTTGTAGCCCAGTCATCAGTGGATGAGAGAGGATAACCCAGGCTTTTGTAGAGAAAGATCGGTGCTCCAAACACGGCTAGCAATGTAGATGAAGAGTCTCGCGTGTGGTCAGTCCTGTAGACTGCGAACTCCCTCAGCTGGTGTAGAATGAGCGGGAGCCCCAACCTTCTAGACCAAGGGTTCTAAGGCCTCTGCACGGTGCCCTGAACCCACGTCTATGTGCCCCCGACGTTAACAGCAGAACCGTATCCTTACAGCTGTCCCAAACAGAGTATTTTGCCTTTATTTTCGGCACTTTTGTCGTTTAGTCACAAATATGGGTACTGTATTTAATGCAGTCAATATGTAATCTACTGGAAAGAAAGTATATTTCAAAAGAAAATGCGATTTCTGTAATGAAATACAGTATTGCAGTATTGCACCATCCCCTTTTGATGAGTGAATACATACCAAAGTATTGTCTGCTTTACACGCGTACAGGGAGAAGGGGGTCAGTGCCTCTGCCCGCTCTCTGGTTACTGTGAAAGAGAACGCGAGAGAGAGAGAAAGAGAGAGCCCGCGTGCATCTTCCAGTGCGCTGGAATTTTGCTGAAGGCGCGCTGGGTGGAGCTGGTGTGCCATGGGCTGTGGGAAAGAACGAGTGGGCTGGAACTGGTGTGCCATGGGCTGTGGAAAGAACGAGTAGGCTGCATCTGCAAGGGAGTGTGCATTGCTGTCAACTTACGGTCGGCTGTTAATAGGAGAGCTCTACCTTCCTAGCAAAGCTGGACCATGGGTCAAGGGAAAGGGGATAAGTATCTCGTCGTCGTCGTTGTTGGAGTCCTGTTCACTCGCACACGTTACTGACCACTTCTGGGCATCGCTATCTTGGCTGGGCTGCCCTCGTTGGTAACCATAATTATGTGTTCATTGTCTGCTGTTCAGCGACATTTGCCTCACTGCCTACTCCTAGCCTCTGCTCCCTGTGTGAACTAACGAGAGTGTGCTTCAAAATTGAAAGTCTGACACCATCAGCTGCGATGGGAGACGAACAGAAAACCAGCCTGTGAAAGGGGACAGACAGGAAGTCAGATCAACAGGAAGTGCTGGATGCCTTTGGTATGTGCAATACAAGCCATTTTAGGGAAAGATGAAGATACTTATCATCTATCCTCTCGATCTGAGGCTGGACCCAGTCTCCCCCTCCCTCTATTTTCTTTCTCTCTCTTTGCGACAAGGAGTACCCCAAGTTTGCTAGGTGGGCGTATGATTCCTTCTTTGGCTCTTGTGCCAGTGGCGCATAAATCTGTTGATGAAACCGGACTCCTATCCACCAATTTTGTACTCGCACTTTCCTCGCACTTGTCTGACAGCGTTGTATACGACCTCCGGGGATCCCATCGGTCTGTCTTGCCTCCCTGTTGCTCATTGGACACAAGGCACAGACATAAATCTGTCGGGCGGGCTGAGAAAAGGAGCGGAAACAAAGGATGAGGAAGGAGCGGAGACTACCGTCGCGTGTTCTTTCCCCTGCGGGACTCGCACGCCACGCGAAGCTACTGCTTCCACTGCTGTTAATCAACACACTGACAGTGTGTGTGTGTGTGTGTGTGTGTGTTTGCAAGTAAAAGCAGCCACAACTTAGCATGTAAGCAGCGATGCATTCCGCCACTGCGTCAGTTATTCAGACTGATGCACTAACTTATAAAACGAAACTTCTGCAGATTTAAACTTCCTGGCCGTGCGCATGTGGCCTCCGTGGTCTGCTAGGCTATAAACAACATAAAAATATGACTTGAAGCTTCTCGTTTCAAGCTGCCTTCATCGTAGCAGTAAAACGAATGCGATGGAGTAGCAAGACATGCTTTTGTTGCCGTGTGTTCCTTTCTGGGACGCCATACAACACCCGCCATTTTGTGTGCCTGGACTGAGCCGATATGTAGGCATCAGCTGAACCGCCGATGGTCAGTCGGCTTAGCTTTTTACCGTTTATTGTAGTTGGAGACGTGGCTAAATTCAAAGCCACGGAACGACCGGTGCCGGGTAAAGGAGCATCTATGGTACGATGATGATGTCAACAGGTAGTAAGAGAAACCCCACTGGGAGTGAAATCTTATCTCTTCTGACCTCCAGTCACAGAACGGAGAATACTGTGTACGGTGCATGATCCCAAGCCCCCCTCCCTTCCCTCCATATTTGCGGTACCTAAGTACAGTAGTTTCTCTCTGACCTCAAACCATTAAAGGCGACATGTATTTTGTCTGTCTTCAAAACTGGATTTCAAACGCAAAAGAAGAAGCGAAATCAGAAGCAAGATTACTCCAAAGTTTATTTCCGTCTCTCTCTCTCTATAACTGAACAATACCGGTATGTACTAGGGAAGAACTTTGTGTGTTCTGTAAACTTCCTAAGTTCACCCGTTCTCACTGGCTGGAGTTCCATGAGTTCCATGCATGAACCTAATTTTCCGTTAAGCGGCGAAGCTTCACAGAAACCACCTTGGGCGCCACCAGAGACGTGGACTTGAGAGGATAAGTATCGTGTCTGGCTTTTCCGCTGTTGGTCTTTGTCGGAGTCCGGTTTGCACGCACAGGTCAAAAAACACTTACGGGCACCATAGTCATCGCGCGTCTGAGAGAATTCTTCTTTCAGCTGGGATGCTCACTAGGTAACCACGTGTTTCAGTGGAGGTCGGCCTACTGGTTGCACGAAGCCTTTGCCCGCATTAGAACCACTGTGAGTGTGCCTCAAACCCGACAGTTCTGCGAAATCAGTGGCAAAGCATGGCAGGAGGCACAGAGAGACAGAGCCAATCGGGTCAACAGTAAGTGGGGAGTGCTTCATTGTGGGCAGTAGGACGCTTAACTGGCGAAGAGGCGAAGTTCTCCCCTCCTTCGCTGTCCGTGCACACACACACGCGCGCGTGCACACACACACATACACAATCAACCAACACTTCTCTTTCCTCCTTCCCCACCCCCTTCCCTACCCCACACTACACACCTTTTTCTCCCTGCTATAGTTATTTTGCCCACTTCCTTCTACTCCTGCCCTCCCTCCTCCTCATTCATTTTACGCATTCCTTGCTTGTTCACCTGTCCTTTTTTTCCTTCGCTTCCTTTTTTCTCCCTACATGTGGTCAGTTTCTCTTTTTTTTTTTTCTACATTGAAAGAACTGTTCAAATCCCCAGTTTTTAGCTTTATCATGTCTTTACTACACGTGTCGATATTCAGCCCACTCTTTACTTCAGGTTGAACAAGCAACATTTCAGTAATGCTGGCTACGTCCTTCGGCGGAAATTGGAAGTATGAGCTGTGCAGCATTGGAAGAAACACAAGGTGAGAGAGCGTTGACCGCAGAGCTTACTTCTCTATGGGAAAAAAGAAAACAAAAAGACCAAGAGGGCTGATCAAGGTATATCCACACCGATTTGCCTCTGGTGTGGTGCTGTTGGAACCTGCGCGCAGTCCATGGCTTTAGCGGTAGGTTTCATGTTGCGCTGGTGGCGGACTTCGAACCTGAAACATTGTAGCAGCAGTGTAGGCGTTTACACTGTCTGCTCATGCTGACGCAAATGAAAAATCAAGAGCATAAAAGGGGCTATCGCTGCTATCTACGTTAGCGACGTTTTGGACCACAAAATTCGTCAAATTAAGTTTTCTTGGTACACTAAATATGCTTTTTGTCCAGTTAATCTTCAGGTTCAAATTACCTCCCTTTCCTCTAAGAAGGGAAGCGAAATCGTTGGCTTTTTTTCTTGCCCCCCCCCCCCCCCCCCCCCCCCCCGGGTTTTGTTTTGTTTTGGTCAGTCACCTGCGGATTCGATTTCAATACGTTTGACTGCTCTGCCCCTGAGCCACCGTCGCCCTTTCTGCCGTTGATGCCACCCACTCGGCTTTCCGACGATGCCTGACGTTCCATGACGTGTTACGTATCATGTTGCGTGCATCCTTTCATGTATATACCCTATAATTAGCAAATTCAACCACCTTTGCGCAACGCGAACCCTATCCTGAACCTATATCAGACCCTGACCCATTAAATGTTCAGACCGGATGACAATTTTCGCGAAATTCTCTCGGGTTTTTATTCGACGGGGGCGGGAATGTGTTTTGAGTACTGCACGTGACCTGTCATTTTTAAGCGTTGTGGATGGTAGGTCCACCCAGCTGTATTCGTTTACATTACTGGCGCGGTCTGGCAGCAGGACAGGCGTATTGGTACATTCTGCCCATAGACGTGACCCCGAAGTCACACCAGTTCCATTAAATGACGGGTTCTGTCACTACTGGTCAACACACATGTTATCGCCTATGACGGACGTGTTTTCCTTCGTTTGATTTCAAGTATTCATTAGAAATATGTTGTTGAAAAGTCGCAGTTGTCTTGTATTCGTCCTAAACTCTTGTGTACTTCGTAGATATTGAACCAAAATGCGTTAACGATTTCACCGCTTTTTATGCCACGTGATTATCTTAAACAAAGATATTTTTACTTCAAAAGTTTTGTTTTGCTGTGATATTTAGATTATTTGGGTATTGACTTCTTACGTATTTATTTCCGTACTTCAAATTGACTTCTTCTTTTTTCTAGTTAGTGATTTTGTACTTGCTGTAGAATTCGAATCTGAACCGTCGTTTTAATGAATATTGAAGTGCTGGAACATTTGATTATGACGTAAACATAATAAAGGGTGTTAAGACTGTAATCTTTAGGTATAAACCGTAAAACAAAAGCCAAAGGGATATTATGGCGGGGGGGGTAGGGTGGGGTGGGGAACATAAGGAAATAATTGAAAGGAGAAAATGAAAGAAGAGATGCAGGACAATGAAAAGACGACCGAAGAATGAAGGAACAAAAAAAAACAAAAAAAAAAAAAAAAAAAAAAAGGAGAAAAAAGAGATGAATGCAAAAAGAAGAAGAGTTAAAGGGGGAAGATGAGTAGAGGGGAGGAGAAGGGGTAGGGTAAAGAGGAAGTAGAGAAGAGGAGGAGGAGGAGAAGGTGGAGGAGAGATAAAAGTGTTCATGAAGAACAAGATGAGAAAGATAACTTACAGAAAGAGAAAGAGGCAAAGACACGATGACGATGACGTTATTGGTAACAACAACGGCAGAGAAGGCTGCCTTAATGACGACGATGACGAAGAAGAAGACGACTAGAGGAGGAGCAGTAAAAGCAGAAATAAACACAACTGGATGAGCGATAACCCTGTTGGGTTGTTTTTGTCAAAACTCATGCCCAGTAATTACGTTGTAATTCAATTAGTATCTCCGCCATGATGACATTTTCCTGTTGCTGCTTGCTGTTGTTGTTTCTTCTTCTCATAACCCAGGTCTGGGGGAGGTGGGGGGGGACCCTGGGGCGGGGGGGGGGGGGGGGGGACTGGATATCGTGCAGAAGTTACGACTGGCTTTTGATGTCACTTAAGGGAAATCGAGGGCAGAACGGCTTCTCTGTGATGGATGCTAGCCGGGATGAAGGCTACAGAGGTCGGGAATGAAATAAAGTGAAGTTATGATATAAATGTAGATTTGGGTCTGTGTTTTTTTCTTCTTATCTGTTCTTTTCTTTCTTTGCTGCATTTCTTTCATCTTTTCTCTCTCTCCCTGTCTGTCTCTCTCTCTCTCTCTCTGTGCGTGTTTAGTTTTTTTCTTTCCCTTCTGAGCAGACAACATTCTCTCTGGTTTCTCACAGCTGAGTCAAATCTGTTTGTTTACAGCCCTGACCCGGTGACCACAAATGGTTAATGATGACTGCTGAAAGCATGTTTACTATCAGAACTACACACACATGTAAAATTCCGAGCTTCGAATCGAAGATGTAGCTGAAACTAAAAGACTGAATAAAACATGCTGAACAAAGTATAACGAGCCATTCAGTGCGTTTCAACGCACTATTTCAACCGAAGATTTAGCTGTACTAATGTGCTGTTTACTCCAGAGACACGAGCGACATTATGAATCATTGCCGACTACAGCTCGGTATGGGGCTATGCCAATCACACTGCGCATCATTCACCATTCTGTCTTCTCCCACCCCCGCAGTACTTGTGGTGAAAACACTTCATTTCATTGGTAACATTTCTACACTATCAAAGAAATGCACTTTATCAGTCTTCGTACAAACTCAATTCACGTGTGGCGCTCTTCTTCGCGGAAGTCAGGTCCCGACATCGAATGAAAATGGACTTGGAATTCAAATCGATACACACACCCAAAAACACGCTGGTTTTGACCACAGAATCCTGAAAGGACGCCCTACTCTCACGCTCTGACTAACGTAGCAATCACAGTCTCGATCAAGGCCGTATCCACCGCGATCAAAGGGACGACTCTCACATTGCTAATGCGCTCTCTCGTTTCGTCTGTAACACTTGCTGATATAACAACTGACACATGATGGGAACGCGAGATGATGAAACAGCACAAAATGTCTCTCACATATTTCAGAACTCCTCACGCTGTATATGTTTCGTCGTCCATGCCCCTCCCCCCCCCCCCCCCCCCCCCGCATCATCGTCCGTCTCTTCTAGCCTCTTTTTCTGTTGCTAGGCCACTCTTTTCTCCCGCCTTATCCGTTTCCGTGCGTGCTTGCGTGCGCACGCGCGCGTACATGCGTGCGCATTCCGTATCCCGTAGCAAAACAGTATGATCAAGATAATTTCACATCAGAACTCTTCAAAAACCTCACACACCGCAATCGACGCGCCTGGAAGAGCGCCCGTTTAGAAATCTTTTATTGACACACACACACACACACACACACACACACACACACACACACACACACACACGCGCGCGCACACACACACACACACACACACACTCACACTCACACACACACACACACACAACACACACTACTACTACTACTACTACTACTACTACTTCATTAGCAATGTGAGAATCGTCCTCTTTGATCGCGGTGGATACGGCCTTGATCGACATTGTGATTGCTACGTTAGTCAGAGCTCGAGAGTAGGGCGTTCTTTCAGGATTCTGTGGTCAAATGTTGCGAGGAACTTTTGTGTGTGTGTGTGTGTGTGTGTGTGTGTGTGTGTGTGTGTGTGTGTGTGTGGGGGGGGGGGGGGGGGGGGGGGGGGGGGCGACATCTTCCTTTCTGTCGTTCTTTCTGCTTTCCTTTCTTCTTCCTTTCTTTGTTTTCTTCCTTTTTTCTTTGTATGTTCGTTCCTTCGCTTGTTTGTTTGCTCGTTTATTTGTTTGATTGTTTGTTTGTTTGTTTGTTTCTGTCTTTTTATCGTTTTCTCTCTGTCGTCCCCTTTCATTTTTTTTTGCCTTCTTCTTTCTTCTATTGCTATATCCTTCTTGCTTTCCATCTTCTTTTCTTTGTTTAACTCTTTTCTTGCTCTCTGTTTATCTCTTTCCTTTCTTACTTTATACATTCCTCTTTCTGCGTTTTTCTTTCGGCCCCTTTCTTAATTACCTTTTTTCATTCGTTTCTTTTTCTGTCTTCTTTGTTCCTTTTTTTCTTTCTTTCCTTCCTTTTCTGAGTTAATTCTTTCTTTCCTCAATATCTTATCTTCTTCGTTTTCTTTGATTCTATTCGTTCCTTTTTTTTTTTTTTTTTTTTTACATATTTGTTCTTATAAAGAGGGGTATTTGCTGGAGGGAGGCATTGGGAAGAAGCAAATAAATGATCTTCAGGGATGCACCGCTGCTGCTGCTGCTGGTAATGGCGATCATGATTGCGCTTTTACAGGATAAACGGACTGGGAATAGCCATCTAACCCTGCCCTCGCGGCTGGTGTGTGTGTGAAAAGTGGGAGACAGTGTCACGTTCCGTTATGCCTCCACACCCGAAATTTCTCCCCAGTGGGCCAGTGGGCGAGGAGAAAGGGCGCCGTCCCCAAATCTTCCTCCAGGGGTAGTAAATGTACACCCATCTGCCCCCTTGTTGTCAAATCACTCCCCCTTCCTTTGACCATTCTAAAATTATCCCAAACGACAAAACATATCGATAGGATGGATCGGGAGAATCGTCATCCTGATGTTTTGTACACACTGCTTAGTGATACTGTGTTTTTATGATGACTGAAAAAAAAATCCACGGAACTAACGCCAGACCTGTCTTTTAACCCACCCCTTCTTTTTTGCTGCTCCTTTTCCACTCCTCTCCATCGCACCTGCACATCCAGTTTGGGTTTGAGTCCTTTTCCACACTGTAGCTCTTAAATTTGAGGGGAGCAATGGCACGGGGACGGTGATTTTCTGCCTGAGAGGGACCACCCTCCACCCTGAGGTATTAGGAATGATGTCCAGAAACACACCTGTGAAGAAAATGGAGTGGTAAGCCCGAAGTCATCCGCCGTATGTAGTGACAATGAGGTGGACAAAGGCAGGTGCCGACAACACTCCATGGGTTGCTCTGGATCACGCTTCAAATCACTCACCGCGGAACAGTACTGGAAGAGGGCGGGGAGTTGTTCTCTGCGCTGGCGCGCGTGTCGTTCCCCTTCCAAACAAACAAACAAGTAAGTATATCACAAGCAACATACAGGGATAAACACATGCAGTTTCCTACAGGTTTTTAGAAGCAGATCTATTGTATGTTACTGAAAAAAGCCTTTACATACTTAACGCCGCCTGACCGCAACAGATGCAGTGCAGCGCTTAAGGCCTAACCCGCCCGCCGTAATACCTTTTTCCGGTTAAAAATAGCAACATGAAACCGAATAAGCAGTCTCAGTTGTCAGAAAACGTCCTTAGAGATACTGTATGAAGAGTGGCGACGACCCGCTCCCCTCCCCCCCCCCCCCCCCCCCCCCCCCCCCCCCCGCATCTCTATATGATTTTTTCCCTCCCTCCAGTGCCCCCTCCCTCCCCACCGTCCCAACTCCTGAAACCAAATTCTCAGACTGGAAGCAGGGAAGCCGCAGGTTAATGGCGGTGGTCAGGGAACCCCCTGATGGTCCAGATAACCGCCGTGGGCTTCCAGAAACGGGAGGCGGAAAATGGGCGGGCAAAGTGAGCGGTACTAAATTGGCTGGCGCGGGTCGGTGCCAAGGACTGGACTTTGGGTTTTCGTGTCACCATTAGTGATGGGAGTGTCTGGTTCCTTTCCTTTCGTGGTTTCAGGCGAGAGGGCTGTATTCATTCCCGGGTTTGTTTGCTCTTTAGATATAGCATGTACTAGTAGTAGTAGTAGTTATTTGTTTTTGTTTCTCTGTTTGTTTTGTGTCTGTCTGTCTGTCTGTCTGTCTCTTCTCTTCCTTCCTTTTGTCTTTCTTCGAGAGGGCTCTATTTCCGAGTCTGGTGTTTAGTTTTAGTAGTGGTTGTTTTTTTGTTTCTCTGTTGTTTTCTGTCTGTCTGTCTGTCTGTCTTCCTTCCTTCTTTCCTCCCTTCCTTCCTTCTTCTTTCTGTCTTTCTTTCCGTCTCTCTCTTTCTTTTCTTCTTTTTCTTCCTGTCTTCCTTCCTTCCTTATTTCCGTATTCTCTCTCTCTCTCTCTCTCTCTCTCTCTCTCTCTCTCTCTCTCTCTCTCTCTCTCTCTCTCTCTTCTCTCTTCTAATCAAATCCCTTTCCGGGATTTGACTGACGTCCTTTTCTTATCACATATACGGTGTTTTATGAAATAACATAGCAGAAACAGAGATGTTCATATATCTGCTGCTTATAGCGAAGTGTACCACAGACACCGAGTACCTTGGAGCTGAACGAAAACTCCAGAGCGGTGCCCCCCCCCCCCCCCCCTACCCTCCCCTACCCCACCCCGCTCAGCTCCCTCTCCATCTCTCCGTCCCCTTTCCCGCCGTCCCGACTTCCATCCCCCGCTTCAATCAGTCTTAACCTCGTACGGCGTTTGAAAGAGGTGGCATGTGAGGGTGAAAGTCATCGCACGCGCAGAAACCAAGTGGTGAAAATAAGAGTCAAGGAAGCAGAACTAAAGGTTCATTTTGTTTCATTGAAAAAATATGAAGTTAAGGGAGGAAAAGAAAAACCGAAATGAGAACACACAGAATTATAATTAAATATCAAATGAAAATGGAATTGGTTAATATATTCTAAAACTGTTAAACTTTGTCTCTAGAGATAGCTACGCACAGAGCTGATTTATAACAATGTTCTGGAAGTGAAACTGTCACGCAAATACGATGAATATCCAACTGGGAACGATGAACGCGCACTCCCTACAAATCCTCACGAAAAAGAGACCGAAGAGGCACTAGAATCAAGCTCAACAATACACGGAAGTCTGCACAGGAAAACTCGACGATCCGAGCCATGTTCATAGAAGCTGACCATTTTCCCTCTACCCTGCCCCACCCCACCCCTCCCGTCCTCGCCCTTCCTCCTAGTGTCTGGGAAAGATATGTAAACGTCACAGAAAAGAAACAAACATGCCCATTTATTTGATTTTTTTTTTGTCTTTGAATAGAATTTGTCAACGTTTTTCTCTGAATTTGGACTTCAGGTTGTTCTGTGGTACACGGGCCCGGGTGGCCCAGTAGATGAAGCAAAGTTCCCGTTATTTAAGAGTTCTGCGTTTGATCCCCGCTTCAGGCTGCCAGGATCCGATTTCTTGCAGAGGTTTACCAAAAGAAGTTCACGCACCGAATGGTGGGAGAGGTGGAGGGGGTGGAAGGGTGAATGGATGGTGACAGGCGGGGGAGGGTAGATCGGGAAAACACTCTTAGTGATAATGTATTTTTATAATGACTGAAAAAAAGAAAATCCTCGGAGTTATTTCCTGGCCTTTCCCCTTCTCCTTTCTCTCACTTCCTCTCTCTACTCCTCTTCTGATTAGAGTTCGAGTATCTAGTTTGAGTTTTCGGTACTTTCCAAATTGCAGTCTTTCGAAACACACACACACACACACACACACACACACACACACACACACACACACACACACACACACACTCATGCACTCACGCACACAAACACGAAAGCGCACGCGAGTGCGCACGAACGCTCTGTCATCTTTATAAACCACACCTCTGTCGTCTTTAGCAGACTATAGGTCTGCTGTCTTTGATAGAGTATAGCCATAATCTTTCACAGATCGTATCTCATTTATCTTTATCAGACTGTAGTTCATTCATCTTTGACTGACTGTAACTCTGTCATCTTTAACTGACTGCAGCTCTGCCATCTTTGACTGACTGTAGCTCTGTCATCTTTGACTGACTGTAGCTCTGTCCTCTCTGACTGACTGTAGCTCTGTCATCTTTGACTGACTGTAGCTCTGTCCTCTCTGACTGACTGTAGCTCTGTCATCTTTGACAAACTGTAGCTCTGTCATATTATCTTTAACAGACTGTAGCTATGTTATCTTTAACAGATTCTAGCTATGTCACGTTTAACAAACTGTAGGTCTCTCATCTTTAATAGACTGTAGCCCTGCCATCTTTAACACACTTTTCCTCTGTCTCTGTTTCTCCCTGTCTGTCTGTCTGTCTGTCTGTCTGTCTGTCTTTTTTCCTGTCTCTCTGTCTCAGTCTCTGTCTGTCTGTCTGTCCGTCTGTCTCTGTCTGTCTATCTCTTCTCTCTCTGTGCGTGCGTGCACGCGCGCGTGCGTGCGTGCGTGCGTGCGTGTGTGTGTGTGTGTGCGCGCGCACGCGGGCGCATCTCTCTCTCTGTCTCTCTCCCTCCCCCCGTCCCTCGATCCCTGCCCCTTCCCCTCTTCTTTCTCTGTATTAGCTGTCTCTGCCTGCTGTGTTTATCTCTCAGTGCTTCTTCTTTGAAAAAGAAAAGAAATGAAGGACAGCAAAGGGAGGCACATAGTGTATTGTGGTGAGAGGCTATTTTGTCACGCGCACGCGCATTGCTTTTTTTCGGGAGAGGGAGAGGGGGGGGGGGGGGGGGGGGGGGGGGGGCAAACAACAAAGAAACGAAAGCAGCAAACGACAATTTTTTTTTTCGCTTTATTTTGCACGAGGGGAGCCGATCTATAATCAGTTGTTGCACTGGCCAACTCAAGATGAATCCGCTCTTTGCGGCCAGAGGGTCTGGATGTTCCGTGTGTCTGGGCAAGGGAGTTGCAGGGAGAACGGATCCACTAAGTTTTATGAATGCCGTTTGGGGACAAAACGTTGCAAAACTGCCTATCAGCAGATCAGAATGATTGAGAGAAGAAAAAAAAAAAGAAATGGAAGGAAGAAACACACACACACACACACACACACACACACACACACACACACACACACAGATAGAGAGACAAGTCATAGACAGAAGAGAGAGAGAGACTTGTTGATCGATAACCTTTATTCTTAAGGGTAACAGACAAACAAAAAGATACTTGTTTGTCATTTGGCCCTTGTCATTTCAGGGACTAAGTATACCGACAATATCACTATCACAGCATGTAAACTGATCATGACAAAACAGTGATTCTTCATATTATCAGAAAAGGAAACATGCGTACATACTAAAACTATACGTCACACGCCACACATTCAAACACACACACACACACACACACACACACGCACTTCGACAGTCTAATGTCTTTGGTCGTTGGGTCGTAAAGCAGGGAGGAAAGATGGGACATGTGAGCTTTTCAATCCCGCACGGCTTTATTGCATGGCCGTGTTAGAAACTGAGAACAAAATCAGCTGCACCTTTCAACACGACCTTGAAGGAATAGGCTTACCCACAAAGGTATACACACACACACACACGCACGCGCGCGCGCGCGCGCGCGCACGTACGCAATATGCACGCACGCACGCATACACACACACACACATACAGAGAGAGAGAGAGAGAGAGAGAGAGAGAGAGAGAGAGAGAGCACTCTGATTGGGTCGGCTTGATTAGTAACTTTCCGGCGAGACAGTCTTCCATCACAGTTCGTACAAATGCGTGCGACAAGCAATCTTGCGTTTGCCGAGTAGAGAGTGAGATCATTGCCCGAACCAGACAGTGTAGTTTTGCATTTATATGGGGGGGGGGGGGGGGGGGGGGGGGGGGGGGGGGGGGGGGGTGGGGGAGGGGGAGACGTGACGGGAGAGGGACTGGTGGAAGGAAATTATTTATATGTGATCTCTTTCTTTGTCTTTTGGGGGATAAGATGAAGATAGCTGGACAGTTTTGATCCACAGATCTCTCTCTCTCTCTCTCTCTCTCTCTCTCTCTCTCTCTCTCTCTCCTCTCTCTCTCTCTCTCTTCTGTCTGCTGTCTGTCGGTCTGTCTGAGTCTCTATATATGTTTTCCCAGTGTTAGGTTGTAGCGAGAGAGAGAGAGAGAGAGAGAGAGAGAGAGAGAGAGAGAGAGAGAGAGAGAGACGTGAAGGAAGAAATGAAAGAGCTTGTAAAAAGAAGGAGGAGGAGGAGGAGGAGGAGGAGGAGAAGAAGAGGTGGAGGAAGGTGGAGACGAAGACGAATAAGAAGAAAAGAAAGAAAGAAGACAAAAAAGAAAGAAAGAAAGAAAGAAAGTAAAGAAAGAGAGAGAGAGAGAGAGAGAGAGAGAGGAGAGAGAGAGAGAGAGAGAGAGAGGAGAGAGGAACAAACAAACGAACGAATGAAACCTGTTAAAAAAGAGACACTGCACAGGTCAGTGTTTACTAAGTAGGCGTTCTGATCAGACACGAGTGTGGGCATAACGTGACTCGCCTATTTACCTTTCGCTCTTTATTTAATTAAATGAATTAGACGACAAATATTTTCGGTGCGTATCTTGGTGCGACGAATCCGATGATAGACGCAGGCTTGTAGTGTGATTTAAATCAAGGAACAACTGACCCTCACGTGCACTGACTGGGATGAGTTTTTTTTTTGTTTTTTTTTGTTAAAGAATGACACTGTTTTTTTTTTCTCATCGCGTGTTTGTGGAGGGGAGACTATGCTTTTCTTTTTAATCACTTATCCATTTTTTGTTTGCTGCTTCATCTTCCGTCTCATTGATTGGCATTGCACCCGCATCGCTCTCTCCGGTCCCCCCATCCACAGCCACAGCCTGGCCCGTCCGGCAACAGCAATCGGCAATCCACGGAGAGCAATTAGTGTCCAATCGTCTTGAAGCAACCCACCAGAGGAGACACTGCACTGCTGCCGAGTCACTCCGGTGGTGTTCAGTGGTGCATGTTCTGATTCCACATGCGTAGGACATGACTTACTAAGCCACTTACTGGCGACAATAATTGCTTAGTCGTGGAACAAGCGTGGGTGAACAGGGCGCTACCATGTCCGTCCACCGACAGTACCCATGAAGTTGCCAATAACCATGACCCCGACAGAACCCCGTCAAGGGCATGACCCCGACAGAACCCCGCCAAGGGCATGACCCCGACAGAACCCCCCGCCAAGGGCATGACCCGACAGAACCCCGCCAAGGGCATGACCCCGACAGAACCCCCGCCAAGGGCATGACCCCGACAGAACCCCGCCAAGGGCATGACCCGACAGAACCCCGCCAAGGGCATGACCCCGACAGAACCCGCCAAGGGCATGACCCCGACAGAACCCCGCCAAGGGCATAAGACGGGGAGGAGAAACCGACACGGAGAGCACCATTAAAGCAGGACCGCAGAATTTGAGACTGTTTATAGTGTTCGATGAGGATGAGGATGATGAGAATGGTGCTATGGATTTTCCACTCAGGTCTGAAACTGCAAGACAGGGCTGTACTCCACGCTTACGTTCACAATATACCCTAGCGTCAAGCAGACCCGAGAAAAAAATACGCCTACTGTGTTGGTCAGGAAATCTGCGCAATTGGAGAGACGCATCCGTTAATTAACTCGACTGCGTAATTACAGTCTTTCCCATTGAGCCGTAGCTAACTCAGCGCTTGGTAGGAGCCGATCGGGGCAGAAAAAATGCCACAAATAAATGGCTCTGACGGGAATCAAACCCACGACTTTCCAGACGGGAGACCGTGACACTAATCACTTCGCCACGGCTGCTGGACGGGGGAGGGGTGGATTGGGGTGGGTGGGGGATGTTTGTGGGGAGCTGGATGGCCCAGAGTAGTGGGATTTGTGGATGGGTGGGTGGGTGCGGACAACTGAGGAGGGACTGAAACAACGAATAAGCGCTCAGAACTGTAAATAAATTCATCTGAATCTGGTTGATTGGTTTAGTTATTTACCAAGGTTGACTTACGCTGATAATTT
>JADBJO010001538.1:62500-72500 GCA_016801955.1 Conus betulinus | reverse complement strand
CTCATCTTTCCTTCTTTTTCCCCATTTTCTGCCAAATGATCACACGATGCCCCCGTTCTGTGCAGTGGTCAGTTTGAAGGTTTTAGCCACCTTTTTATCTGTTCACACTGTGAATTTCTTTCTTGTCGAAAAGCGACCATGGGCCATCATTTTTTAAAGTTCACGGCAGGGTAGAGCTTTCACCATACACACTCGCAGACTTGAACCCCAAAGTGGAGTTTCCCAAAGCTAAAACAAGGGGGGCGATACTTTGGTTTTAGGTACCAAACGGTTTCAGATTGTATATTTGTGTATAGATACAAATCCGATTATTCTGGCGTTCGAGCACCCTAATCACACCTAACAACACACACACACACACACACACACACACACACACACACACACACACACACACACACACACACACACACACACACGCACACACACACACACACACGCACACACACACACACAAATACATACACTGACACAGACACAGACAGACACAGACACAGACACACTCCACACACACACACACCATTACACACACACACACACACACACACACACACACACACACACACACACACACACACACACTCACTCTCTCTCTCTCTCTCTCTCTCTCTCTCTCAGTCTTCGCTCTTCCCCACAAAAAAAAAACCCCACAAAAAACAAACAAACAACAACAACAACAACAACAACAAGTACTCGAAACGAAATTAATCAAATTGTTAGTAAAAACACATACATGAACTGTGATCTTTGATGAAATGTAAGTTTGCCAAAGGAAAAGTATGCGAAACGAAAGAAGACAGAACAGAAGCGTTCCCGGGAAAGAAAAAAAAAAAAAAAAAAACGAAAAAAAACAGTGGGTATAAGGGAGGCGAAACCAGCCCTGCGCCAGACCAGAGAGAACAGAACAGGACTCAGCCAGTCAGTCCTTAGAGGATCCCTAGCGAGCGGCAAAGGCAGGGAGATGCACGGCAACGCCCTCGTCCTTGAGCCATGGAAACCCTGGACGACCCAAGTTCTCATTCTGGCGAAGTTTTAAGTGACAGTGATCTACTGCCTCCGAGGAATTTGGCTTCATCATGGCGGAATTGGAGATGTCCGCTTGTCTCGCAGGTCGCGCCTGATTTGCCCGACGCGTGCGTGAGAAAACGAGGTCGTTCTAATTCTCCAGTTGTTAAAGAAATAAAGAAAAAGAAAAAGATAAAGGGTCTGTGTTCCGGTAATACGATGACGTTTCTTGTTTTTTTTTTTCCCCCCGGGAATTATCAAGACACCCCCGTTGGTTTAATTCCCGCGTGAAGGTTATTTAGTTTAGGTAATTGATTGTCTTCTGTCATGTCTATGGCCTTCTGTATATCTGTCTGTCTGTCTGTGTCTATGGTGTCTGTGTTTGTCTGTGTGTCTGACTGTTTGTCTGTTTGTGTCTGTCCGTTTGTCTGTCTGTCCATCTGCAGGCGTGAGTGCGCGCACGCGCGCGCACGCGCGTGTGTGTGTGTGTGTGTGTGTGTGTGTGTGTGTGTGTGCGCGCGCACACACACAAAAAGCATATTTCTTAATATCAACACATATTCATCTTTTACACATGAAATGTAACGCACACGCGCGCGAATGCTTCCGCGCGCGCGCGCGCACGCACACACACACACACACACACACACACACACACACACACACACACACACACGCATGCACACACAGTCACACACACACACACACACACACACACACACACACACACACACACACACACACACACACACACACACACACACACACACACGCGCGCGCGCGCGCGCGCGCGCGCGCGCGCGCGCGCGCAAGAACGCCTTCCTTGCGCTGAACTCAGAAGCATCTGAAGCGATCAAAGCTAAGTGCATTTTCGTTATTTTGTCCGTCTTTGTTTCACCTGAGGAAGACCTAAGAGGTCGAAACGCGTTGTGTGTATGTCTTGTGACTCGTTTGTCCACGTTTCTGGGCGGTTCGCTGACATTTATTTAAGATTTGTTTAGATTATCCGCCTGCAGTCGTTTCACTTTGCAACTAGATCTATTATTACTTGTATTCCCGTAGGCATTTGAGGTCTCATGGCTTGGCAGGTTTGGTGTGGCGCTCACGGACTATTCCGCTCGCTGTTGCGCCATGTTGATGAAACTGAAACTGAAAAATGCAGTCAGCAGTAGCAGCAGCAGCAGCAACAGCAGCTGACCTCAGCAGAAGCAAGAGAGACAGTAGCAACAGCAGCAGCAGCTGCAGCAGCAGCAGCAGTGATTTAATCAGAAGAAAGGCAATAACAACAATAGCTAACAGCAAGAGAAGTAAAATTAAATCCATGTACGGGAGACGCAGCAGGCAACGAAAGACAGACAGGCAAGTCAGCAAAAGAAAGACAGGCAGTAACATAGCAGCAGCAGCAGCAACAGCAGTAGGCAACAGCGGCATAAGGAAGAAAGGCAGCAGCAACAGCAATAGCATCAGACAGCAGCAGAAACAAGGAAGCAGTAGCAACAGGAATAGCATCAGACAGCAGCAGAAACAAGGAAGGCAGCAACAACAGCAATAGCAGCAGAGAGCAGCAGAAACAAGAGAGGCAGCAACAACAGCAGTAGCATCAGACCGCAGCAGAAAACAGGAAGGCAGCAGCAGCAGCAGCAGCAGCAGGAAAAGCATCAAACAGCTGCAGAAACAAGAGAGGCAGCAGCAAACAAGAAGAAAGCAGCAACAGCAATAGCATCAGACAGCAGCAGAAACAAGACAGTGCTGTACAAATTCTGTGTCTCTTTGTATATCCGCCGGTTCGTTCATATCTGTCTGTCTGTTTTATCTGTCTGTCCATTGTCTATCTCCGGTTCGTTCATCTCTCTCTCTCTCTCTCTCTCTCTCTCTCTCTCTCTCTCTCTCTCTCTCTCGCTCTCTCTCTCTCAGTTTCGTTCATATATGTCTCTCTGTCTGTCTATCTAGATCTATTTGTCTACCTCTCTCTCTCTCTCTCTCTCTCTCTCTCTCTCTCTCTCTCTCTCTCTCTCTCGATCCCTTGTCTGTCAGTCTGTCTTGATTCCTTTTGTATCGGCCCTAAGGGCAATATCGTTTACTGCGCGTTTATGTCCCTTGTTTGTGACGTCAGAAAGAGACAGAGGTGTCGTAAATTCCGGCGTTTTTTTTTTTGTTTTTGTGTGTGTGTGTGTGTGTGTGTGTGTAGTGCTCTAAACACGCTTCACTTTGGCGCCTCGTTGTGTGTGTGTGTGTGTGTGTGTGTGTGTGTGTGTGTGTGTGTGTGTGTGGAAATCACTGTCTGTCCGTCTGTCTTCTATGTCTGTCTGTCCGTCTGTCTCTCTTTCTCTCTCTGTCCCTTTATCTGTCTCTCACTAGATCCTCCCACTTTCTCTGTCTCTGTCTTTGTCTGTCTGTCTGTCTGTCTGTCTGTCTGTCTGTCTGTCTGTCTGTCTGTCTGTCTGTTTGTCTGTCTATGTCTATCAGTCTCTGGAGATCACTCTGTGAAAATGTGTGTCTGTGTTCTCTCTGTCTGTGTCTCTGTATCTGTCTCTGCCTGTCTGTCTGTCTGTCTAACTGTCTGTCTGTCTGTCTCTGTCTCTGTCTGTCTATGTCTGTCTGTCTGTCTGTCTGTCCGTCTGTCTGTCTGTCTGTCTGACTGTCTCTCGTTGCTTATCATTTTTTCTGTCCGTCTGACTATCCGTTTGTCTGCCGCGGGTCGTACAGGGACTGTAATTTCCTGCATTCTTTATAATGTTATTTTTGACGTATGATGAAGACACATTTATCATAGATTCTCTGCTGTCTTTCGGGTTGTGCATTAGCTCAGCTTTATTTTGCGCCTTGTTTTCTGCGTTTGCTCGTATTTTGGCTTATCTATCTATTTATTTTGTCAGTCAGTGTGTGTGTGTGTGTGTGTGTGTGTGTGTGTGTGTGTGTGTGTGTGTGATCAAAATGTGTTCCACTCACCCAGACAAAACTACTGGATCGATCTTTCTCAAAATTGTAGGTATGTTCATTATGGGTCACGAATGATCCCCGATTTGTTATTTTACCGTTATGTCCGTTACTAATGCTATAACGGCCCATAACGGGTTTTCTTCTTTATGGAATAACTCAGAGAGTACATGGCCGGTCTTTCTGAAAAATTTGTAGCTATGTTCATTATGGGTCACGGATGATGCCCGATGTTTACCAGATGTAACGGCCCAAAACGGTTTTTTTCCTCTTTATGGAATATCTCACGCGTATTCAAGATAAACTGGGAGTACGTTACATGCTTTGCATCTTGTTTCTCATTCTCTTCCCCTCTCTTTCCCTCTCTTTCTCTCTACCTCTCCTCTCTTTCTCTCTCTCTCTCTGTCACAACTCTCTCTGTCCCTCCCATTCTCTCTCTCTCTCTCTCTCTCTCTCTCTCTCCTCTCTCTCTCTCTGTGTGACACACCCCCTCTCTCTCCCCCTCTTCTCTCTCACTCTCACTTCTCTCTGACCCCCACCCCCCCCTCTCTCTCTCTCTCTCATCTCATCTCTGTCTTTCTCTTTCATCTCTCTCATCTCTCTCTCTCTCTCTCTCTCTCTCTCTCTCTCTCTCTCTCTCTCGTCTCTTCTCTCTCGCTCCCTCTCTTTCTGTCTCTTCTCTCTTCTCTCTTTTCTGTCTGTCTGTCTGTCTGTCTGTCTCTCTCTCTCTCTCTCTCTCTCTCTCTCTCTCTTCTCTCCGTTTCACACACACACACTCTCTCCGTTTGCGTTCTTTCTTTTTCTCTTCTCTTTTTCTTTCTCTCTCTCTCTCTCTCTCTCTCTCTCTCTCTCTCCTCTCTCTCTCTCTCTCTCTCTCTTCTCCCAACCGCTTTCTCTCCCCACCCTCTCTCGCCATTCACTGGCTGCCCCAGGACCCCCACCCCCACCACCAGGAAGCCAGGAAGCCTGGACCTACGTCGTTGACCACCCTGACCCCCCCCCCCCCTCCTTCCTACCCCTCCCACACTTGAGACACCCGATATTCCTCCCCTCTCATTCCTTTCCTGTATATTCATTGATCTATCATCACGTAAATTTGGCACATTTCCCTTTTTATCCTCTGAGATGACACCCTCAAGAATAAGCATGTAGAACGTGCTAACAGCTTCAAACATGCAAAAGCAGAGTCAGAAATGGCCACCCCCAGGCGACGTAGACATGCAAATGGAGCGGGCGTGAGCGCTATATATATTCCACACCGTAACATGCTGAACAGAAACCGAAGACGAGAAAAGAGGATTTTATGAAAAGCTTTCTTGCATTAAGTTGCTGCCATGGACGGGCTCAAAAACACATTTTCTTACTATTATCAACTCGTATCAGTTTACACATGAACGTTTGGAGTAACGCTCGTGTGGGTGTGTGTGTGTGCGCGCGCGCGCGCGCACGCACACACACACACACACACACACACACACACACACACACCACACCACACACACAAACACGTGCGCATGCACCGCGGCGCGCACACACACGCACAACACACACACACACACACACACACACACACACTCTGTCTGTCTCTCTTCTCTCTCTCTCTCTTCTCTCTCTCTCTCTGTTTGACCATGAGTTTCGCCACTGAGCTCCTGTTTTATTTTAATTTTCAAATTTCGATCTGGGAAGATAAGATTCGAATGTTAACGATTTGTTTTCATGCATTTCGTCAGCACAATTTTGAGTGTTGACATTTGTTGCAAGATAAAAGATACGTCAACGTCACATTTCCTTCCCCGGTTTTAAACTTTCTCATCTACTTAGTTTCCCATTTGCTCTGGAACTGGAAAAAAAAGCTTTTTTTTTTTTTTAAGAAGAGATGATCTTAACAAAAAGACACATTTCGGAGAACGCTTGTAGTAGCTCGCAGTTTTGTTGTTCAGTGACAAGAGGTGGGGAGGGGGAGATGGGAGGGGAGGAGTAAAGGAGGGGGAAGATCGTAGTAAGAAAGGTGGAGGGGGAGGAGGGCGGCAAGAATTAATGGATGTATACAGATTTTTTAGTATCTCTGACCAGAGATGGTTTCCATAGAATTCCTTCTACCATAACAAAAAAAAAAAAAAAAAAAAAAAAAAAAAAAAAAAAAAAAAATAGCATGCATTACTCATTGTTGGTCTTCAAGCAATTTCTTGGGAGGAAGATTGTGAGGGTTTTATAGCATTACTACACGCATTCTTCTTATTCTTGTTTTGCATTTATGGTTCAATGTTAAAACTCTGGGAGACTTTTCAGTTCAGGCTTTAGCAGCTAGAAGAAGGGAAAGGGGCTGATCACGAATTAAGAAAAAAGAAAGAGATGTTGGAACTAACATTTACAGTTGTTTGCAAAACCAAGAGATTTAAAGAGAACCTCAACTATACTATACCCATTAAAACGAAGAGTGCGTTTATCACACAACGATGAGGGCGGGCATGATCTAAACGCAAACATGTCTATCGCGTCCGTTTTTTGTGTGTGTGTGTGTGTGTGTGTGTGGGTGTGTGGTGTGTGTGTGTGTGTGCGTGCGTGCGTGCGGTGCGTGCGTGCGCGTATCTATATCTATCTATCTATCTATCTATCTATCTATCATATCTATCTATCTGTCTGTCTGTATATCTATCTATCTCTCTCTCTCTCTCTCTCTTCTCTCTCTTATGTATGTAATGTATGTATGTGTGTGGTGTGTGTGTGTGTGTGTGTGTGTGTGTGTGTGTGTGTTTGCGTGTGCATGTACGTGTGTGTGTTTGCGTGTGCGTGTACGTGTGGGGTGTGCGCGTGTGCGTGTGTGTGTGCGTGCGTGCGTGTGCGTGTGTGTGTGTGTGGTGTCTGTGCGCATGCGCGCGCGAGCGCGTGTATATATGTGTGCCAGCGGTGTATGTTTTGTATGTGTACGTGTGCATGCGCGCGCGCGCGTGTGGTGTGTATGTCTGTATGAGTGTTTGTGTACGTGTGCATGCGCGCGCGCGCGCGTGTGTGTGTAATGTCTGTATGAGGTGTTCGCGCATACGACGGAGGGGGGGGGGGGGGGGGGGGGGGGGGGGGGGGGCGGGTAGTGGTGGTGGTGGTGGGAATGGGGAAAGAGAAAGGACCACAGCGACTCACACAAAAGGGTTCCAGCTCCAACATGGTTCGTCCGCCGCTGGAAGGCAGACAGTGTGAAGGAAGAAGATGGGGAGCTAGAGGCAAATGAAGAGATGGAACAGAGTAGATCGGAAGCACGGTGATCGTTCTTTGACCGCGGCCCTCCCGTCCCGAGCTTCCGATGTCAATTCATTTCACTTTGTAATGAAGGGCACTGGTACCTTGCTAGAAGCAAGGGTCTGCTGGCGGCTTGTGGACATGCGACCATGGCTTGCTGTGCGGTGCCAGCGGTGAAGGTCAACAGCTGTGCTGGCACTGTCCCAAACAGCTACTTTCAACGCGTTTACCATAATGATTTTTTTTTTCAAGATTCAAGATTCCCGACGGTTTTAATCCTTTCTCTCTCTGTCCCCCCCACCCCCTTTTTTTTTTTTTTTTAAGGGTTGTGGGTAATGTAGCAGAAAGAAAAATAGACTGAGAGTAAGATTAATGGTTCCCGTAATGTCTTTTTTTTTTCCTTCAAGATTCAAGATTCCAGAAGTTTAATTCCTTTGAACCCGACCCCCCCCCCCCCCCCCCCCCCCCCGTTTTTTTTTTTTTTTTTTTTTTTTTTTTTTTTTTTTTTTTAGGGTGCCGGGGAATACAGCAGAAGGAAACTAAACTGATTTTTCCAAGGACTCTGACAACAAAGCTAGAAGCCGGTGTCCGGTTTCGGTTTCTTCTTTCCACCCTCGCGCCATTGTTGTGCATGATGTCAGTTTCTCGCATCTCTCTGTCTATCTCTGTTCTGTCTCTGTCTCTCAGTCTCTGTCTGTCTGTCTGTCTGTCTCTCCTCTCTCCCTGTCTCTGTCAGTCTCTCTGTCTGTCTGAATTATCAGTAAACGGCGTCAAAAATAATTACCTCTTAAGCGTTTTATCTTTGATTAAGGATTTAATCATCAAAATTTCCCCACTTGTTCAAGTGTCTGTGTGTGTGTGTGTGCGTGTGTGTGTGTGTGTGTGTGTGTGTGTGTGTGTGTGTGTGTGTGTGTGTGTGTGTGTGTGAGTGTCCGTGTGTGCGTGTGTGTGTGTTAGATAAACACGTTTATACTTTTATTTTCTTACTTTTGTTCATATTTCATATTTTACCTCCTTTTCTTTAACTTTTGCAATTGACTGTAGGGGGGGGGGGGGGGGGGGCAGGTAGAGTGTGAACACCCTGCCATCTGCCCACCACCCCTTCACTTTCCCCCTTCTGCTCCTTCTGCCCAGAGAGGGAGGAGTTAGCGGGGGTCGTTCTGGCATTATGCTTTGTATTAGGATTATTGTGTGTATGTGTGAGTGTGTGTGTGTGTGTGTGTGTGCGAGCGCGTGTGGTCTGTGTGTCTGTGTGTGTGAGTGTGTGCGCGTGTGCGTGCGTGTGTGTGCATGTGTGTATGCGAGCGCGCCCGCGCGCGCGCGCGCGCGCGTGTGTGTCTAAGCGGTGCGAATTGCAAGATCACGTCTTTGGCATCACTGCCGTCTTAGTGTGCGACCCACTTCCATAACAATGATGATAAAGGATGCTCTCTCTCTCTCTCTCTCTCTCTCTCTCTCTCTCTCTCTCTCTCTGTCTGTCTGTCTGTCTCTCTCTCTCTCTGTCTGTCCGTCTGTCTGTCCTGTCTGTCTGTCTCTTTGTCTGGCCTTCTGTCTGTCTGTCTCTGTCTCTCTGCTACTGTCTCTGCCTCTGTCTCTCTCTGCACTATCTCTGTCTCCCTCTGTCTCTGTCTCTCTCTGTCGCTCTCTCTCTGTCTCACCCTGTCTCTGTCTTTTGTCTCACTGTCTGTCTCTCTCTGTCTCTGTCTCTCTGTCCCCTGTCTCTGTCTTTGTCTCTCTGTCTCTGTCTGTCTGTCTGTCTCTCTCGCTTTCTATCTGTCTTTGTCTCTATCTGTCTCTGTCTTTCTGTTTTATCAGTCTGTCTGTCTGTCTGTCTGACCTATCTATCTGTCTGTCTGTCTGCCTATCTATCTGTCTGTCTGTCTGTCTCTCTCAGAAGGACGGCCTCTGGTCATACATAAAGAAGATTGCCACAAGTCGGACATTGACACGGCCGCTCGTGTTCCATGACTGCCATAAGTCGGATATTGACATGGTCCTGTGTCTGTCCAGCGTGGTCAGAAATTGCCTTTGTGTCGGAACTGGAGATGGTCCTATGTCAGATAAGGGCAGTGTCTATGTGTCAGATGCCAGTGATGTTTTACTGTGCTCTCGTGTCCCTTGCGTCTTCTCCCCTCCACTCCACTCCCTCTGTCTCTCTCTCTCTCTCTCTCGCTCCCCCGAGTCACTGCCCCTGCCTTTGACAACTCACACCCCTCACCTCCCTCGTCACTCCCCGTAAAACACAGCTCGACACGTATCCAAACGGACATCAATAATTGGACTACAAGAACAACATTTTGTGTCGGTGTGTGTGTGTGTGTGTGTGTGTGTGCACGTGCGCACACGTGCACATGTGAACTGGAAGCACAACAGTTATATGTAACCTTAGTTTTACTTCACTTTTTTTTTTTTTTTTTCGAATATCACGTCTAAAATTGACACGCCACCAAGTCAGCAAAACGCAACCAACCAACCATATACACATAAAGGGGTCCGCGATTCTGACTCAGGCAACTGTCCCACCTGGAGACGGATGTGATGATTATCCAGTCGGGCACCACTGGGAGGAAACACGGGACCTTCTAGAGCAACTACTATCATCTTATGAGGGACGTTGGTGAAAGGCGACGTTAACCTACCTCGAAAAATACAATTCTTGTCAACTCCAAAGGGGTTTTAAATAAAGAAAATACGTTCGAGAGTTGGGCGCGGAACGGACTTCAACAACAACAACAAAAAAAAAGCAAGTTGCTGTCTAAAAGCTCAGCACATAATCTAGCGCGGGGAAGGGATTCTGATTGGTTGCCCTCCTACGCCTCCCCCC
>JADBJO010001538.1:50000-52500 GCA_016801955.1 Conus betulinus | reverse complement strand
CAGGCCATACCTCACCCACCCATCCTAGGAGAAAGAAACAGCCGTTCTCTTAAAGACTTACTTATGCCCTCAGCCCTCCCCATCAAATTAAATCCTAAAGACCCCTAATGGTTTTTTCAATGTTCCAACAAATGTGTTATTTGTAGAGAACACGCCTTGGAATCCACCAGTTTCATTAGCCACCCAGACCAAAGAAAAATTTACTCTAAGACACCATATTGACTGTCAAACCAATAACATCATTTATCTCATGTTCTGCGAACTCTGTCAGAATTCTCAGTACATTGGTGAAACAAAAATTCACTCAGAAAACGTTTCTATCTGCATAGATCTCACATCAAGAACAACATCGGGACTCTAATCACGCAACATTTCAACCTGCCCAACCACACCCTGGCCAACATGAAATGTATGGTGATAGAAGAAGTTTTTTCAGACAGCCACACGCACAGAATTTGTAGGGAAAAATTCTGGATAAGAAAATAGAAAACTCTCCATCCTTTCGGACTCAACGCACTACAATAACTGTTCTTGTTCTACGCCGCTGGACTCCTTTACCTCCCCCCCACCGAACCCGAACCTCCCCCCCCCATTCACACACTACACACTACACACACACACACACACACACACACACACACACATTGACACATACACTCACACACACAAACTCACTCACACTCACACCAACACACTCATTTACGCCCACACTCCCACATGTGCGTGACGCGCGTACGCTTTTACACACTCTTACTCAGCCCCTCTTCCTTATACTACAACGTCCCTTTGCTCTCCTTCCATTTGGACGATTTGCCTGTACGTGAAATCCTTTATAGCTTCTTGTTTTTAAGATAGTGAATTTTAGTCACTTTCTTTTTATGCATGTATAAATGTTGAGTGACTCGTCGGCCAGTCGACTCACCACCACTGAGGAAGGCATTAAAGCCGAAAATTTTGGAAATCTTGTTATCTTGTCTGTTGTGGTTTTTAAACTCTCTGAGTTTATTATATACATATATATATAGAGAGAGGTTCGTTGGCAGCGAATTGCGAGCGCGTGTGTGAGCGGCTAGCACACAATAGCCGTGTCTCCCTGATGAGTCCGATAAGGCCTCGGAGCAGGCGACACATATAGATCTGTCTTCGAGAGGGATTGCGATAGTTTCCTCATGCAGCTAGAAGAAGAGTTTTCATATTTATGATATACATTTTCCCATTTTATTTTCATTTTCAATTTTTTTTCCTCTCAATTTCAAATCTTTGCCAAGTCATTACTATGATGATGGAAGAATTGTTAACCTGCACTTGTTTTTCCCCCCACTGCTTAACTGTTCAGCATTATATTGTTTGGTCAATCAGTGGGTGACTGCATCTCTTATAAGATCCAAGGGTAAGGTCGTTCTGCACACAATTCTTAGCCACTGACAATGCTTGGGTTATTGAACAGCAGAGCTGACCACTCAGACTGTTCCGTATCTTTTGATCTCCCTTGCATCCTTAAATGGATCCTCAAGCATAGGCTCAAAGATTGTCCCTTACATTTTATACTGTTTGCGTAATGTTTTTAGTTTTCAACAACTTTTTTCCTCTCTAAAGTTTCGTTTTGTTTAATTCTACTACCTTTCGCTGGCTGTTTGGGGGTGCTGTTGGATTCTTTTTCGAATCCTTGGCGGTCGGAACACCACAGAATTATGGACTGTGGTGTGTCTCTATCTATCTGATGCCAAGAGCACAGACACAATCAGCCGTGTCTCCCTGATGAGTCCGATCCAGCGGACGAAAGGCCTCGGAACAGGCGACACATATAGATCTGTCTTCGAGAGGGATTGCGATAGTTTCCTCATGCAGCTAGTGAAGGGGTTTTCAAATTTATGATATACATTTTCCCATTTATTTCATTTTCAATTTTTTTTCCTCTCAATTTCAAATCTTTGCCAAGTCATTACTATGATGATGGAAGAATTGTTAATCTGCACTTGTTTTTCCCCAGAGAGAGAGAGAACATCTCCAGAGGTCCCACAGGCACTCTTCCGTCTTCTTCCTTCCATTTGCGCAGGAAGTTCTGCCCAGGTCGGAAGTTTCGTTAGAGTTACGTCCCTTTAGCTGGGGCCCGTGTCTGGCCGCGTAAGCTGGTCAGGAGCGTGCTGAAGATTAGCCGCTTATGTGGCAGCCTGAGGGTCAGTGGTCACCTGGTGGGGACACGGTGTCCATTAGGGCCACGGTGGGAATTGCAGGCCCCCACTAGCGGCGAGGGTTTGGCCAAGTACCGATAAGAGGTGGGGAGGTTCGTTGGCAGCGAACTGCGAGCGCGTGTGAGCGGCTAGCACACAAACGCATGCTGCACGCACGTACGTACGTACGCACGCACGCACGTACACACACGCACACGCACGCACACACAGACACACGCGCTCGGACGCATGCTCGCGCGCGCGCGCGCACGCACACGCACACACACACCACACCCAGCGCGCATACAGAGTGAATGCATGATCGCTGT
>JADBJO010001538.1:37500-45000 GCA_016801955.1 Conus betulinus | reverse complement strand
GCCTCTTTATTTTTTGGTGCTTCACAATGTCCTCTTCATCTGCCAAAAAAACAAAATCAAAAACAACACAAAAAAAAGCAATTTCCACTACTAGCTTCTTCTTCTTCTTCTTCTTCTTCTTTCTTTTTTTTTTTTTTTTTTTTTTTTTTTTTTCACCCAGTCCCTTACACACCATGCGTAGTCTGTATGATCTCTTATAAATGGACATAGTCTTGCCGTTTTTAGTGTTTTGGCATTTGATACAAAATGTCTGGGTTTGTTAGTGTTCTAATGTGTGGTGTACTGGCACTCTCACACTGAAAATGTGCTGCATGTACAAAGAGAACAACAAAAGTGAAACAAAACACTTAATACTAATTGTTTCCTTTTCTTTCAGATCCCCCCCCCCCCCCCCTTCCAAGAAAACGATTAGAGAGACAGAGAGAGAGAGAGAGAGAGAGAGAGAGAGAGAGAGAGAGAGAGAGAGAGAGAGAGAGAGAGAGAGAGAGAGAGAGAGGACAGACAGACAGACAGGCAGACAGACAGAGGCAGAATCATAGAGCTGTATGTAGAATTTGTTACAAATCGTCCCACCAGTTGGCCAGTCCCCAATAAGGCCAGCCTTGTAGCGAAAAGAAAGGGTCCACAAGGAAGGCATGAGGAAGGCCAAGAAGCGTGACAACCCCCCCCCCCCCCCCCTTTTTTTTTCTCTCCTCACTTCCCCTCTCCCCACTGTCGATTCCACCCTCCCTCCCCTCCCCAAAATCTCCGGTCTTCCCCCCTCTCCGAGCCCACATGTTCCCCCCCCCCCCCCCCCATCCCCTCTCCTCCCTTCTGTGAAGATTTTTTAGTATTTGGGATACAAAGGTTTGGTTATACAAGGATTTGCGTTTTGTGGTCGTTTTGTTACAATTAATTCTTTGAACAAAAAATAAGTGGCTATCATAAAAAAGTAAATAGCATACCAATGGTATTAAATTTTGTGTGTATGTGTGTGTTTGAGCCTACGCATGTGATCGGCACTTAAGATTTGCGACTGAACAACTGAGAGAGAGAGAGAGAGAGAGAGAGAGAGAGAGAGAGAGAGAGAGAGAGAGAGAGAGAGAGAGAGAGAGAGAGAGAGAGAGAGACAGACAGACAGACAGACAGACAGACAGAGAGAGAGACAGACAGACAGACAGACAGACAAAGACACATGATGCTACTTTGGGGCAAGTTGTCGGGATCACGAGGTGCGATATTTCATTTGGCATTCAAATATTAAGTATATGGGAGAGAGAGATTTTGTTTTCTTAGCTATACTTACGCTCATTTTACCGATCAAGATTATGTGTGTTTATAATTTTCAAGGCGTCTCTGCTTAAGGATCGATTATCTACTCCCAGCAGGACGTCACGTAATGACAGTTTTATCTGCACTCCCAGAAGACCCTTGAGTGTAATTTTCGATCCTTTTCCAAAAAAACAGAAACGGGCGGGCACTCGTAAAAGAAGTGTTCGATATAATCAACTTCATCCCTACAGATGGAGCATCTATTATCATCCACTAGCTTCATTTTGTGCAGTAGTATATTTTGTAGGGTAGATGTTGTGCATTATTTTCCATTGTAATTCCTGTAATCGAACTTCCTTTGTTGCAACGTGAGGGAGTGTCCACACATTTTTTATCAATTTCAATGTTCAGTTTTCTTTGCCAGAAACCAACAGCACAGGGCTTTATATCTGCCTTTCCTTTCATTTTATTACGTAAAAAATTGTAGAATGTTCTTTGGTTTGGTACAAAAATTGTATACTTCGATTTGTTCTGTGCATTCCGAATCAATCGTTCCGTTTCGTTGACTAATCCATTCTTTCCATTGCTTTGGGAGAGCGTTAATTACTGCGTTTTGTTTCAAAAATAGTGATTGCTGGACTTTGGTTTATTTTTTGTTGAAATTCTTCTATGTTTAAGAGTCTAGATTCGTTCAGGTTTATTAAATCTTTTATTCTCTCTATTCCACTATTTTTCACACACATGGAAAAAGACAGAATGATTCTTATATTGTATTAACCTGTTATCCATATAGTTGAGTTTTGAAGTTGTTTATATTTACGCTTTCCATTTTTTTAGCGTTTTGTTCTCCAAGTAAGTGCAAAGAACTTTTTTTCCAGAAATCGCTTTTAATTTTTCCAAGAGCTCTCTGCATTTCCACCGGCTTACAGTTTATTTCATATACCAGGTTGTCGCTTGCTATCTGGTGGTAATACCACTTGGGAATAAGACTCCAGTTATCATCATCATCCCCTGACATGTATAGTTTACCTATCCACTGAAGATAAAAACACGTTTGTAGTTGACCTATGTTGGTCATTTTAAGACCACCGTGCTCATAGCTGTTTTCCATCACTTTTCTCTTGACCTTTTCGAATGCTCTTTTATTTGAGTACTTCCTTTGCCAAATGAATTTATACAGAGTACGGTTTATCTCCGTGAGAATACTTTCTGGTAATCCAATTGATTGCATTACGAATATAAACTGGCTTACTAAGAAAAACTCTTTACTATGACTATTTTTCCACGTATACTAAGATCTCTACGGCTCCATAATTTTATAAGACTATGCATTTTATCCAATCTTTTTATCCAGTTTTCTTCAATGTACTGGGCTCTTGTATTATTGTTAAAGAATAGCCCAAGAATCTTGATTTTGTCTGTAAGTTCAAACGGTATGTTTTCTTCGTCGTTGTGAAAAACAATCCGCATGGCTTTGGTTTTCGTGTGATTCAACAGAAGACCTGAAAATTTTGAGAATTCTGTGACAATCGAAGAGGCGTTTACAATGTCTTCTTTGTTTTGAAGAAAAAGTGTCGTATCGTCGGCAAATTGTTTTATTTTCAGTTGTTCAATTTGTTGTCCATTCTGATTACACTTAGGTAAACTTATTCCGTTTATGCTACTGCTCCTAATTTTAGCCGCTAGCAATTCAACTGACAGTATAAAAGCGAGAGGCGAAAAAACGGACATCCTTGCCTGATTCCGCATGTTACTGGGAATGGTTGGGAAATCCAGCCTCCATGGTTAACACTACAAAAAGTGTTGCTAGTAAGAACTGCTATCCATTTATAAACTGTTCGCCGAAACCAAAGATATGGAACGCGTTTAACATGAAAGGACGTGATATTGAATCAAAGGCTTTTGAGTAGTCTAGAGCTAAAAGATAACCAGCTTTGTTTGTGTGTTTAAAGTACTCAATGACATCGTCGATTGTTCTAATAACTGTTGATATACTCCGACCTTTAAGATATCCAACTTGGTCTTCGTTAATTAATTTTGATATTACTCTACCTAATCTTCCTGCCAAGACTTTTGCTAGTATCTTATAATCAGTGTTCGTAAGTGTAATTGGTCTCCAGTTACTCAACTGTTCACGCGCTAGCTCTTTCCCTTTATGTAACAGAATTATTATACCTTGTTTCTGTGTGTGTATGACAATTCTCCTTTTTCAAAACGACTGGTTGAAACAGGACGTTAACAGAGTTTTATTTTTTGCTCCAGAAGAATTTCATGAATTCTACAGTTAAGCCGTCACAAACCTGGAGATGAGCCATTCTTCATTGCTTTCAGAGCACAACTGACTTCTTCTGTAGATATTAGTCCCTTCACAAAAAGCTGCTTCCTCATCATCTAGCGTAGGGAGTTGTACATCTGCAATGAAGTTATTCATAGTTTCTTGTATATTTTCCGTATCCGTGCTCTGGTTATATAAATTAGTGTAATAATGAGTTTGTTCTTCCAATATCTTTATTTGGTCGGTTATAATTTCACCATCTTCTCTCTTTGTAACCTTGTGATTACCTTTTTCTTACCCCTTACTTTTTCTAGGTTTACAAAATATTTTGTGTTTTTTTTCCCCTTCCTCTATCCATTTTACCCGAGATCTAACCTGTGCACCCCTAGCTTTCTCAAGAGCTAGTATTTCAAGCTGCTGCTTCAGTCGAAACATTTCCCGTTGCGTTTGAAGATTAGTTGGATCGCTAACTATTTGTTCTTCCAATTTTTTTAAAGCGACACTGTAGCTCCAATGTTTCATTTCTCTTTACGTAAGCTTTATACTTACCATACTCTGTACAAAAACTCTCTTATTTTAATTTTGCAAGATTCCCATATTTCTGTGGGGTTACTCTTTGTTTGCTGGTTAATTCTACAAGAGATTCATCTAGTATTTCGTTCATACGCTGTTGAAAAACCGTGTCTTGTAAATAGGAATTGTTAAAACGCCAGTAACCTGGACCCTTGATAAACTGGTTATTATTTAGTTCAGTCAAAACCGCTTTATGGTCAGTGTTTGGAACTATGGTTTACATCACACGCGAAGCAGTAAGGCAATAGTTCTTGGTTGACGAAGCAGTAATCTATTCTACGTGCGATGAAGGGATGCTGTTTGCACCATGTGTATTCTTTTTGTGTACCGTGAAGGATCCTCCAAACATCAGTTAGGCTGGAACTCGTATCAATTTGTTAAGGCTGTCTACCTCATTTTTTGAATGTGGGTGACCTGATATGACATCGAGTTCGCTGTCTGCTGTGCAGTTGAAGTCACCAGTTACCAGAAGTTTCTTATCCGAGTACTGACTTATGATATTCTGTAGTTCTGTGAAGAATCGCACTTTATCAGCATTATCGTTCGGTGCGTAAATATTTATGATGATGATATTGAGTTCTTGGGTTTTTACTGAAACTACCAGAATTCTATCGTATTTGTTTTTCTACCCTGTACTTCGCCGGAAAAAATGCTTGGAGACTAAAATGACTTCCCCTCTACTGTGCTTTGTTCCTTCATTATGTATGAGTTTCCCTCCCCACTGCTTTTCCCCCAAATATCAATGTCTTTTTTTTAATGTGTGACTCTTGGATACATATGATATCACATTTTCGTCCTTTGAAATAGTTGAACATCGCCTTTCTTTTCATATTGTTTCTTAGCCCTCTGGCGTTGATAGACAATACTTTCAAAGCGTCCATCATAAAACATAGTTATGTTCCGGCTTTTGAATCACATTTCACAGCTCTTAGTCCATTGACATAGCTAGGTCCGTCAAACAAAGAGGCAATGAGGGGGGGGGGGGGAGGGGGGGGGGGGGGGGGGCTAGCTGATGTGGTCATTCATTTCGTGAAATATTGTGTCATCATCGTCAGTGTCACAGTCCGTGTGTTCGGCTAGTTTCGGTCGTTTGTCTGTCTGGTCCAACGGGGAATCTTTGGACTGGGGTCGTTTTACCGATCCGGAGCCGTTCCTTCTATACGTTTTTTTAGTGTAGTCTGTCTCTGCTTTTTCTTGATCTGCTGCGGTCCAAGGAACTGTCTGTATTGTTCTTGGTTTTGTCCTTTTCACCGTCGTCCACTCGATGTTCAGTCATGGCACTGTCTTCACTGTTTTCAGTCGTGTGCTGTGCATTGTCTGTTGTCGTGAGGTCCGTTGTAGCATGACTTGTGGTTTCGGCATGCATGTCACACGCAGGATCTCCAGCCTTATGACCGTCGTTGAAGCACTGTCTGCATTTAACTGGGTTTTTTGCAGTCTCTAGTGCTGTGGCCCTTGGAGAAACAGTTGCGGCATTCTGCATCCTGCTGCTGTCTGACAAGCTTTTGTTCTTTATGGTACAGACTGGCTCTGAACGGGCCAAATCTGCATAGTTTTGGGGAGGGGGTTCGATCGGAACTCCTACGTAGAGGAAGGAAGTCTCCCTGTTTTCCAATGAGTCAATCTTCCTCTCTCATCTCTGTCTCTTTCTAGGATGAGTTTTGAGCGGACCGAGACCCCCCAGCTGTTTAACGGACTGCAGCAGCTCGTCGTCAGAGAAGGACAGCGGAACGTTCCCAATGACGAGTTTGGTCGCTGGCGGCTGATCCTCTCTCTCACCTGATGTGCCGCTGATCGGGTCTCTGATAAGGAAAGGGTTCTGGCTTTTCACGTTGATGTGAATGCCACGAAGAGAAGAAAAACCCCTGCGTTAACAGTTTCTGTCTGGTGTTATTGTTACGGGGATAAATCCTCCACAAGGAGCCTATTCGTTGAGCTCCATCCATACTGTTGTGACCGCAGACTTTTTCCGCAGCGGCACAAAGTTCGTGCGTTGTAAATGATTTTTTATCGAAAGCTGGCAGCTCATTGTTAATTAGGAAAACAGGCAAAGAACGCTCACCTTCGTTCTCCTCCGACATCTTGCAGCACAACACCGCGATGTTAACAAAAAAGCAAATCACGACGACGGTGGGAAAAAAAAAATGAGAGAATGAGGTAAAAAGTGTGGTGGAAAAAGAAAAAGAAAAAACAAAATAAAACACATACACACCACAGACACAAACTGATATTCTTTGAAAGGAAGGTACAAGCAATCCCGAAGAACAAAAACAACTTCAAGTAAACTATGTACGCCACGAAAGAAGCCAAAGAAAACGCAGTGCCTGGTCTCTCTGTAATAGAGAGGATGTTGTCTGGCTACAAGGTAAACTGACCATTGCTAGCATCCGGTGTTGTCTTTGGAAAGTGCCACGTCACACCAACAGAATCAGCCAGGGATGGAAAGGGGGTGTAGGCGTGTTTTTGTGCGCGCGCGCGTGTATGAGAGTGTGTGTGTGTGGACTGTGTGTGTGTGTGTGTGTGTGTGTGTGTGTGTGTGTGTGTGTGTGTGTGTGTGTGTGTGAGAGAGAGAGAGAGAGAGAGAGAGAGAGAGAGAGAGAGAGAGAGAGAGAGAGAGAGAGAGAGACTGTGTGCGTGCGTGCGTGCGTGCGTGTGTGCGTGTGTGTGTGTGTGTGTGTGTGTGTGTGTGTGTGTGTGTGTGTGTGTGTGTGTGTGTGTGTGTGTGTGTGTGTGTGTGTGTGTGTGTGTGTGTGTGGGGTGGGGAGAGGTGTGGGGGATATCGCATGGGCGCGGAGGAGATGGACAAGGTTCTCATCAATTTTCGTCTTGTTGTTTAACAGAAGTCATATGCAGAAAAAACGAGCATTTTTTGCAGCGCGGGAATATATAACAATCGAACGTGTCTTACGAAAAAGACTAAACAAAAAATAATAGACAGAGGTATGCTGAGAAGGAAGATCGGGGTGGGAAAGGAGGGAACAAGATGGAAGACAGAAAAGAAATAAGCCTAGGGACAAGATGGAAGACAGAAAGAAATAAGCCTAGGGAACAAGATGGAAGACAGAAAAGAAAATCCTAACAAAAACTTATACTCCACACGGACAATGTGTCCTGACCATTGGAGCTGGCTTTTGATGAGTATACATTCAATGCTGGGTTGGTCACACTTCTTCAGGACCTGTAGGTCGGACACACTGTCTTGCCATGTGATGCTGCAGATCTTGTGCAAGCATCATTGATAGGAATGTTCTATTTGTTGTATGTGTCGGCCGTTTGTCGTCCACGTCTCACAACACAGTCGAGGAGAGCACTCAGAACCACAGTATGTATGTACACGGCAACCTTTTGCGCTATCCAATGCCATGGTCTTGCCAGACTGTATGAGAGTCTGCCAAAGGCAG
>JADBJO010001538.1:17500-22500 GCA_016801955.1 Conus betulinus | reverse complement strand
ATCCCCCATCCAGGCCCTCACCCTGGGGAGGGAAGGGATGAGCACAGACTGTGCGATATTATCCCCAGCAGGGCTGATCTGGCTGGAGAGGAAGAGCAATCTCTCTCCTCCCTCGTGGCTTACCTCGGGGCCCAAAACAGTTCCACCGGGAGGGTGGAAGACAGGGAGGGAGGGAGGGAGGGAGGGAGAGAGAATGAGAGAGAGAGAGAGAGAGAGGTTGGAGAGAGGGAGGGAGGGAGGGAGGGAGGGAGGTAGAGGAGAGAGATTATATACAGACAGGAATAGAGTGGAAGTGGAGCAGAAAACGCGCGCGGTGCGTACACGCATACGTGCACACAGACAGACAGACAGACAGAGACAGACAGACATACAGACAGGCAGATAGGAATGTTTAATGGGGACTGCCGAAGAGTGTATGTGGCAACATGGAATATCTTGTAGACGATGCCATAGGCCACCAAGCTAATTTAGCACCGTAACAACAAAGCGCAGGAGATGCAGGTTGCAGGAGGGTTCTGGGTGTGGGTCATAGGGAGATGGGGGTAACGAGGCAGTATTGTCCAATCAAAAAGACTTTATGTCCACTTAAACATTCTATGTACCCGCTATGCCTTCATACATGTTGAACCTCCGTTCAAAATGAAGTATATGTAGTGAACCATTAGTGCTACAACGTGTAACTATTTCAGTGCCAAGCCTTTTAATCTGCAGGCTATCACAAATATCAAGCGATGCTATGTTTCATGTAAAACTGATAACAACCGCACTCTAAATTTCTTCACACGTAAGAGATGCTTTTGTTTTAATCCATCAGTCATTGAACAGAGAAACCGAAAAAAAAAGAATGTCCTGTCCTAATCTCCAGATTGAGAGTTGACTTCAACAAGGTGACAACCCTGATTTTGCAGCAGTCGGCTGGGCTATAAACAACATTATCTCTCTTTCTCCTCATCTAAGCGACATTCTAAGCGGGCAGATATAATCCGCTTTTAGCGTCAGAAGGGAATGCTATTTACGGTTGTTGCTGGTTTTTTTTTTTTTTTTTTCCTTTTTTTTTTTTTTTTTTTCTTTTTTTTTTTTTGATCAGATATGCCTAACCTGAGCGGAAATGTGCCTCGAAGTACTGATTTTGACCACAGTCCAAACGAGGTTCAGTAGTAAGGGCTGTTTCAAAAATAATCTGTATATTCGCCACGTTCTATTTCTCATGCCACCTTGTCAATGTGAGACGGCGGTGGTTCCTTTAGCAGAAACAGCACCCCATTCTTCAGGAAGTTCTGTGCCAGCAATTTCCTCCTCTTTTCTTTCACTCTCTTTGACTTTGCTTTTTTCTTTTTTTAAGATTGATTTTTGTCTTTCGTTAACTTCAACTTTTTAAACCTCTGTGATCACACCCCTATCTTTGTCCAGGAAACTCTTTTTTTTTGTTTTCTGTGATGGCAGTTAATGATAGAGATTCCCACAGCCTGCTGGCCTTAGATGCAGAGAGCTGTCAAAGGTTCACTGTGTCTAGGGTACGGCATGATGGACGGTGGAGCCCATCCTTTCCTTCCGCGCCTACATCTTCCCTGAAGTGAATCAGGTACCGCTTTACTACTGGGTGTACAGAGAGGGTTTTTAGCTTAAAAAGATCCAACCCCAGGTCTGGTTCAAATTTATGACCATCAGCTCCGCGGGTCATTGTCTGGTAAATCAAGTTATGAAAGTTGTCCACACACTGTCGGGGGGGGGGGGGGGGGGGGGGGGGGGGGGGGGGGGGGGGGGGGGGGGGGGGGGGGGACTCTAGTGGTCTTTTTATTTTTGTAAAGTCTGCCCATATGGCTTTTTCACATATTTTTTTTTTGGCATGAAAATGTTTTTCTTTTTTTTTTTTTTTAACTTTCTTTTCATCTTAGAGGGGGGACTGAAAATGTTTTTGATTTTTTAACTTTCTTTTCATTTTAGAGGGGGGACTGAAAAACGTTTTTCATTTTTTCAACTTTCTTTTCATCTTAGAGGGGGACTGCGGGGAATGGCTTGCACTATCCGCGCAGCCGAATTATACATGCCTTGGGATGACGATAGTTTAGCTGTTATGCCATTCCCGCTTGCGTCGTGTATTTTATTTTTTAAATTGTCTCTTATGGTTGGTCTGACTTGTTTTATGATGTAGTGGGTTTTTGGTTTTCAGATGTGTATGTGTGGGTTTGACACCTATGTTGTTGGTAGGCTGCAATGATTAAAACTGAAAACTCATGCCCTTCTTGGAACCAGCAATCTGACCAAAGTTCCTTATACATTCACCGAAAAACCAGTCTGTGTCTTGCAGTCAGTGATTCTACCAAAAGAAGAGAGAGAGAGAGAGAGAGAGAGAGGAGAGAGAGAGAGAGAGAGAGAGAGAGAGAGAGAGAGAGAGAGAAGAGAGAGAGAGAGAGAGAGAGAGGGGAAGGGGCAAAAGTGAAAAGTGAAGAAAAGGGGGGGTGAGTGGGTGGAGAATTGGGGGCAAAAAGAGAGGAAGAGAACGATAGACAGCAGGGTACAAGAAAACTACTGTGTTTAGTTTTGACCAAGGTTGGAACACTTGGGAAAAAAAGAATAGATAGTTTCAACAGAAAGTCCATGGGCAGGTGGTTGGAGAACTATTGATTTGAACAATGATTTGCATGACAAATCGTGTCGCGAACCAAATGGAGATTATTTCTTGTCATTGGGAAGATAGTTGTAGAATTATTGATTTGAAACTATCATCTAAATGAAAAAACAGACATGTCGCAAACCAAATGTGAATTATTTCTGGTTCCTTCCGGTTTTTTTTACTTCTCGTTTTTCATCACATTGATCTGTGCGTGTGATGTTTAATTTAGATAATGACAAACTGAAAAGTGAGTAAAGGAAAACGTTTACTTTTTGATTTTTCAGGAGCCTATGATTTCCGTTTCAAAAATCTCATCATCAAATTTACCTGTAAATTAGCGCAAAAAACAAACGCACTGAACACACCACACAACACACACAAACACACACACCACACCACACACACACACACACACACACACACACACACACACACACACACACACACACACACAACACACACACAATCCACAGATGCTACCATGCACATATAAACATGATTGCGCACTAAGATAGTAGTAAACCATCAACCAACAGCCACGTAATGGACCAACCAACCTGCTGAAAACAACAATGACGACGACGACGACGACGACAACAACAACAACAACAAATTTCCCCGAAGTTGGAGTGAGGCTGCCTTAATGGCGGGATAATAAGGGTCACACACACACACACACACAAAACTCCACTCCCTTTGTTGGGTAGATGGGATTAATCCTTGCATGTCGGTACAAGGGAGTGTCCGCAGGAGTATCAGCCTGCGTACGCAGAAGAAAAAAAGGAAAACAAAACAAAAACAACAACAATAACAACAACAGCAAGAACAAGAACAACAACAACAACAACAACCAGATGGACTGATAAATAGACTGACTGATCTACTCGCTCGCTTTATAGCTGTTCCCATGACAATAATTTTATCTCTCCCAATCCACTCTCGTTGCCCCCCCCCCCCCCCCCCCCCCCCCCCCCCCCCCCCCCACCCCCCCCCCCCCCCCCCCCCCCCGGACACACGTCACTCCCCACCCACCCCCTTTCTTCGTCCACTCTTCCTCCAGCTGCTGTGGTCATCGCTGGACAGTCTGTCCGTTGTCTGTGTGGAGCAGCGTGTTGAACGGTCCTCGCTGGTCGAGGAAATAAGTTTTCTTGTCATGTCCAGTAGTCTCTTGTTTGTCGCTCGATCTGTATCCGCCAGTGTCCACACCCACTAAATGCTCTCAGGTATCATTGAGGCCATGAAGACTTCGTTGGCTATATTGCCCGGGAAGAGAGGCAGACTGATAGATAGATGGATGGATGGATGGGTGGATGGATAGATGGATAGATGGATGGATGGATGGATGAATGGAGAGAGAGAGAGAGTGAGAGAGAGAGAGAGAGAGAGAGAGAGAGAGAGAGAGAGAGAGAGAGAGTCAAACATTTTGTTCATAAAAAAATCCCTTAGAAGGGGGATGTACATTTTCAGTCCCACATGGATATTGGTCTTTTTCATGGTGTATATAAACGCTTCTCCTTTTAAATGCTATATATGAACAATAGCCAACTTCTTTTGACAATATTTTCATTTGATGATGATATGAACAAGGCAAGGTTCGTCTGAACACACGATGTTCATGAAAATACGCCTGCGGGATGAATTGTTCCCTAAGATCTCTTAATACTGGGCAAGACAGTACAAAACGAACCACATGTTATTTTGAATTTCTACATAATGGACAGATTTGACTTCTTTCGCATAGCTACCTATAGCGAAAGCAATGAAGAACAATATCAAAACACACCGAATCTAAGTCTAGTCACATTGTGTTTGCGATGCTTGTTAATTTTCACTGACATATGAACTTGTAAGCAGCATAAATTCTTTACGTTCTGTATAATTCAAAAATCACTCACAATTTTGTACCTGTGAGTTCCAGTTTTGCCAACTACAATCAGCCAGTCTTTATCGGAATACCTTCATATAAACATTTATATTACCAACACCTTAGTTGAGCCATACACACCCGAAATTCAAATTCACATGCTTTTATCCTTGCATTTGTCTTCTAGTTTTTCTTTCCTCAATTCTCCAAGTCTAATGGCATTTTGTGTTATCTTTAACCAATATCGAATACATTTTACAGCAGATCTCGAGTAAATTAAATATCTAACTGTTTCATCGTGTGCCAAATCAGTTCATGTTTGCAGCGATACCCCAAGATCTTTTTTTTTTTTTTTTTTAGGGCAAAGACAGATTTTTTTTTTTACAATGTACAGCAGTAGCATCCAGATCCTTTATTCAGCTCCATATTGCACCATCGACTGAACTTGAAAATCAAATAACTTCAAAACAAGTTTAGAGAATCATTATAAAGCACTGATAATTTCTTTAGTATACAAAGCAA
>JADBJO010001538.1:0-10000 GCA_016801955.1 Conus betulinus | reverse complement strand
CACTGAAAATCACTTCAAAACCAGGTATGCAAACCATAAACAGTCATTCAACAAAGAAAAATACAAAAACCAAACAGAACTGAGCAAATATATTTGGAGACTTAAAGACAAAAAAATAAACTATAACATATCCTGGAAAATCATAAAAAGGGCATCACCATACAATAACATTTCAAAAAGATGCAACCTATGTTCAACAGAAAAATGGTTAATACTATGCAAACCACACTAACAAACTCTAAGTACTAAAGCAGAAATAGTAAACAACTGCAGGCACAAATGGAAATCGTTGTCAGCAAACGCACCCTGAACTGTAAATAACCTGAAAACCGAACAACACGTGCAGCCAACCCGCACGTGCAAACAGTGACACTGGGCCATATAACACTGGCAGTAGACGACCCAAAACCATCCTGAGGAGAGCCAGCGCTCGAAACAGATCTGTCGATTTTAAAACTTCATTTTACCATCCTATTTTTAACAATATATATATATATATATATATATATATATATATATATATATATATATATATATATATATATATAAAAGAAGAAAAATGATAGAAGAAGAAGAAAAAAAAATGGACAGCACGACCACTTGGTCGACTCCTTTTGTTATTATGTCCAATATTTTGGTCCAAACTTCCTCTGTCCATCTGTCTATCTCTGTCTATCTATCAATCAATCAATCCATCTATCTACCTATCTATCTGCCTGCCTGCCTGCCTGTCTGTCTCTGTCTATCTATCTATCAATTGATCAGTCTATCTATCTACATACGTTATATAATATATATTTGTTCAACACACACACACACACACACACACACACACACACACACACATATATATATATATATATATCAAGAATACTACTAAAACGCCTAATAAATTTTTAAAGTGCTCAACCCCTTGGGGAGCAACATCTGTTAAAATAGTATGGTAAAAGGAAGTTTTAAAATCTTTTTTTAAAACTTCCTTTTACCATACTATTTTAACATATATATATATATATATATATATATATATATATATATATATATATATATATATATATATATTCAACATAATATTGTTTAGTTTCAAAACAAAGTGACTGAGGACGGAAAATGAAGCAAAATTTAGAAAGAGAGGGGTTAGTTACGGCCAAGGACATAGACCAACACTGTCTTGTCCTGTACTTTGTTTGTCTATGACCTAGGCGGTAACTAACCCCTCTATGTTTATAAATTTGTAATAGTGTTTGGTTAATCTGTGGGAGATTGCATTTCTTAGAGAAGTATTGTCTGTGTAAAATGTCCCTTTGAAAGATAATAGGAATTTCCACGAAAGACAGGCTTACAGACAAAAGCGTGCCTCAGCAGTACAGTTTATGACCTCCATATGTATATATGCGAACACACACACAGAGAAAAAACACGGTAATCCATAAACGTGCATTCACATTCTCTCTCACTTGCACGCACGCACACACAAAACGCACCATGTGATATAATTCATGTGTAGCATCATACGCTCCTCTGCCAATGAAGACGGTTCTTGAACCGTATTATTGGAAAATAATAGATGGATCTTGCCAGCTGCTTTGTGTTTCTGTTCTCTCTCTCTCTCTCTCTCTCTCTCTCTCTCTCTCTCTCTCTCTCTCTCTCTTTCACACACACACACGCACGCACACACGCACGCACGCACGCACACACACAGAGTTCACTTCATACCCTCCTCACTTTCACCTCCTTCCCTCTCATTCACTCTGCCTCTCTCCTTTTCCCGCCGTCTTGTTCTTGCATTGTGCTTCCTTCCCCATCGCTTTCCCCACTTGCCCTTCTTATGGAGACAGCTGTCAGGGCAATGTGGTTTCGTGCAGTTTGCTTCAATGCCTTTTAACGACTGAAGAATGCATATTTCTTGCAATGTTGCACATCTGCTGCACATTGTACATAGAATCAACATCACTACTGTACACACTGTTTCGACATTTAGACCCGTTTTTGTTAGAACGCTACAATCTCTTTCATTTTCTTTAAGATCTGCCTTACACCAGGTCATCATGAGCTTCTTCTGCTGACTAAATGGAGACTGCCGCGCGTTTATTAATGGAGATTGAGAGCGATGGTGCATAATGGATATTGGAGAGGCGGCGCATAATGGATATTGCGAGGCGGTGCATAATGGATATTGAGAGGCGGTGCATAATGGATATTGAGAGGCGGTGCATAATGGATATTGAGAGGCGGTGCATAATGAATATTGAGAGGCGGTGCATAATGAATATTGAGAGGCGGTGCATAATGCATAATGGAGCATTGACACGCGATACGTGTTTGGGGATTGACACGTGATGGCAGTTGACACGCGATGCATAGTGTATCATACCCCACCTCCTTCTACATCGACCACAAGCTGGTTTCTTATTAAAAGAAGAAGAAGAAGAAGAAGAAAACGCACGCACGCGCGCACGCACGCACGCACGCACACACACACACACACACACACACACACACACACGCGCGCGCGCGCGCCCATGCGCGCTCACACATACACACACATGAGCGCGCGCGCGCGCACCCTCACAACCACTTACTGCATACATACAAAGGAGAAGGAGGCAGCGGAGGTTGGGTAGCAGCTGATTGAGCGAACGGATGAGAGAGAGAGAGAGAGAGAGAGAGAGAGAGAGAGAGAGAGGGGGGGGGGGGGGGGGGGGGGGGGGGGGGGGGGGGAGGGTGTGTGTGTGTGTGGGGGCAAACTTGGTTGTTTCAGACATGCTCGTCAACCGGCATTAACGCGGAGACAGAGATGGAAGGGCCAATCAATGGCCAAGTCGTACTTGTTCACCTCCCTCCACAACTCCTTCACCACCGACCGACCCTCCCTCCCACCCCTGTTCCCCCCGCAACTCAGTATTTCCCTGCCTTGCCCTCCGTCCACCTCCGTTCCTCTCTCGACCTTTAGATCTGGACATTTCTTTCAACCGGAGTTTGAAGAAGCTTTTTTTTTCTTCTTTGAAAGAGAAGTTCAAAAGTTTTCGTTTGTGAATTATTTATGGGTGTAACCCCAAAGTTTTACTTTCCGCATTAGTTTCTTGAGTTCATTGACATCCGCTTGGAGTTGGCTGGGTGAACACATTTTCAAAGGAACTCGAAATAACTCCGCTTGTTAACATGGGTAAACACATTACCAGACAAAACACGACGCGTTTTGACCTGTTAGGTCTTCTTCAGGCAAGAAAAAACAACATTCAGGACAACGCAACATGAAGAACGAGCTACCACATATCCTCCCAAATTCGGCTCAAGATGGGCGTTGATCTATCTTCTCAAATTCAGCGCTAGATGGGCATTGATTCAAAGCCCATCTTGCGCAGAATTTGAGAAGATAAGTGAGTGTTCGTTCTTCATTTTCGTTGTCCTGAGTGACGTTTATCTTGCCTGAACAAGACCTAAGACGTCAAAAAACGTCGTGTTTTGCCTTGTAATTTGTTTGCCCATGTTAACTGGCTGAGTTATTTCAAATTCCTTTAAAAACTTCCAATTTTCTACCTGCAGTCGCCTCGCTCTGCAGCTAAGCAGGTGAACAAAGGTCAACTCTCATTGTCCTTATGTTGAGGACAGAAAGTACAAGTGGGCAGGGAGGGGCAGGGGTGGTTTGGGGGGGGGGGGGGGGGGGGGGTAGTACTCACTGAAATGACGTATGTAAACAAAAGTCCGAAGTGTTGGTTCAACAACGCATGCAGTGATTAGAGAGTGGGTAAGAAATATTACACATATGTAGAGCAGGCTGAACGATTATACGCGGTAGAAAGCCGTAAAAGTAAAACTGTACCCGGATAGCGCTGGTGGTGAAAAGACAGAAGAGAAACGAGAGCTAACTGAACGTTGTATGTAACGAAGAGAAAGCAGCAAAAAGTAGCGCTGACCGAACGGTGATTGTATTGGAGAGAAAGTAGGAAAAGGTAGCGGTAAATTGAACGACGTATGTAGTGAAGAGAAAGTGGGAGGATAAGTACTAACTGAATGGTACATACCCAGAGGTTTTCTCTTTCTTTTTTTTTTTTTTTCTTTTAGCCCAGTCACATCAAAACTGTATTTTCAAAGGCAAGGAAAAAATAATTGCGATACACAGAGTAGAAACAAACTTTCGTTTCGTTAATTGTTCTCTTAACAGTGACAATTTCCAGTTGAATTTTCGGATGATTGTTATGAAAAAAAAAGCCGCATAACGTTAACGATAAGCCTTCATAATTTGTGCGAAGATTTTGATTCGAAGTGTTTGGCGATCACATTTGTATGTATATTACAGGACCCCATTAGACTACATGATTACACTAGATCCCGTCTTTTCCATGCTGCCTTAATGCAACAGTTGGCTGTCGTATATTCCAACAGCAGTTCAGATCGAATGAAACCATGTTGCAGGGAGATCACTTCTAAGTCTCGCCTTTGCGCTCCATCCTGTGTTTTGTTGTTGTTGTTGTTGTTGTTGTCTCGTTCGTCATTTCTTCAGATGGATTCCCCCGTCTCCTCGACAAAGGTGACAGTACGTCGCAGGTCCTCCCGTCCTCCGTAGAGCTTCCGGGCCACTGGTATTGAGTCGGGCCAGGTTTTCTCTCGAAGCGCTTGTGGAGCGGGCAGGACTGCAGCAGATGTTCTGTTGTCTGGCTGCCTGCACTGCTCTATGTTGCCGATGTGGAGTTTGAAGAACAGGTGGTGTTTCAGGAGATTGTGGCTGTCCTGAGCCTGAAGATGACTACCTGCTCTCGTCGAGTCAACAGGTAGTACGGGTCTGCTCTGTTGTGGCGTGGATGCTGCTGCTTCCACTTGTTCTGCAGCTTGGCTTGGCCTTAATGATGGTACTGGATTCAGGGTAGCTGGTGGATCTGTCCATCTGCTCTCCATCCTCACTCCATCCCCCCTCCTCCCCCCGCTCCCCCTCACCCCCCCCCCAACACACACACACACACACACACACACACACACACACACACACACACACACACAAGGCAGGACCACATTCAGGGCTCAAAATTAATCGACGTTGATGTTGATTAGCAACGCACAGATAATATCCAAAGCACCGTCCAAGGAAAGAATCAGATCGAACAACTGCCAATTAAACACCTATTCCAGACAAAAAATGAGCTCATACTATGTTATCACAATGCATATATTAACAAAATGAAAGCAGACAAGCAATACCGTTGTTGTCGGCAGAACAACCGTTTCTGTGGCAAGTATTGATTTTTAACGGTTGATGACATTAGAAACTCGTTTTGTTGCCAAGAGAGTTTCTTTCCTGTGCTTGGCTTTGTAAGAGTTGTAGCCAAGGGGTTATTTCTTCAATATCTGGAGGATACTGTACAGATAATGACCATAATGTGTTCTTTTGTAAATGTCACGCGGCGGTGTCAGCGCCGTTAGAAATGTATCCTTCGAGGAGCAGCGGGCACTTCAGCGCTTAAAAAAAGAAATAAAGACAGAAGCGAGGCCTGAAGAAATGACGGAAAAGAAAGGATCCCCAAGACTGCTTTGCTAGGTTTCAGAAGTTTCGATTCCAGTGTCTGATAAAGTCTGAAAGTGGGTTTGTCTTCTGTGCGACAAACATTCGTAGACTGGAAATTTTGCAGCTTTTGTCACCGTAGAAGGAAGAAAATCTAAGGGCAGAGTGGGGGGTGGGGTGCGGGGGGGAGGGGGGATGTAGGGGGGAAAGCCTTCACAGCAGAAGGTCTGCAGAGAGGGCACCCCTCCCCCTCCATCACCCGTCTCAGACAAGTGTTTGGGCCCTGAACTCCTTATACTAACAGCGTAGGGCCACTTTCAGGTCATGGCTGCTAGGTGGCCCTCTGCTAAAACATTCTGATAACGACAGTGCGCACGCACGCGCGCGCGCGTGTGTGTCTATAAGTGTGTGTGCAGAAAGAGAGGTTGAAGGCTACCATGATCACACACACACACACACACGTTGTGGACCTACCTGGTTTGTGTAGTGCCTGTCTGTGGGAGGCGGTGTTTTTAGTCTTCGTTGCGTCGTTTCGTTTGGGTTGTTCATTTTGTGTCTTGTGCGGGACGGTCTTCGTCTTGTTGCCGTGGCCTTGAGGTGGTGGTCCGGCGCTGTTCGCTGTGGTCCCTTTCTGGACTGTTGAACGGGGCCGGAGCTGTTCCGTTGGGACTGCGGGGTCTCTGGTGGTCGGTTTGTGCGCCATTGTTGCTGTGTCGCCGTGGACTGTGCCGGGTCGTCGGCGTTTTTCTTTTTTTCGAGTGGCCGGACGGACTGGGTTTTTGTTGCTTGGCAACGCCGTCCGTCCTGCTGATGGAAGGGGAATCGGCCTCATCCCCTTCTGCCGTTGGGGTGGCGGCGCCATTCTTCGTCCTCCCGCTGACTGCTGTGCTGTGGGTGGGTCTTGTGCGTGGTTTGTGGCCGCGTGGGACCTGCTGAGACTGCCTGAAGCCCCTGGTTCTTGTTTGTGACGTCTTTTGTTTTTCTCTACGTCTCACCGATATTGACGTCATTAACACAGCAAAATTTGCGTGTGCTGTCGTGTTTGTTTTCATTACCAGGCTTTGTGTTACCTTGGTAACACCGCCTGTATGACAGACAGAATCGCTCTCATCCCTTTTTGCCGTCCGGATGACCGCGGCGCTTCGCGTCCTCCGCGGACTGCTGTACATTGTGAAAACGGGTCTTACGACCTACTGAAACTTCGACAGCAGTTTCAACAACTCATCTTCTCGTTTATGACGTCTTTTTTTTTTTTTTTTTTCTCGTCTCACAGATCTTGACGTCATTTACACAGCGGAATTTGCGTGTGCTGGCGTGTTTGTTTTTTTTTTTTTTCTTGACATGCTGGATTCTCCCGTCTACAATCAAGTCAGTGTGTGGTGCCGTCTAACTTCTCCCACCTCTGCTATCTCTAAAAAAATCCCATTGTGTGTCTGCTATATACCAAAATCAGATTCACTGATACTTCTCAAGCCTGTTAATTTGACTTGTACATTTTTTTTTAGATAGAGTAGATACAGGACAGCGCAGCACAATCAATTTTCCTAATTGATTATGTTTTTTTATCTGAATAGTATTTACTCTAAAAGTCGACAGTCTGGTACTGGATTATTTGAAACGACCTCTTTTTGTTTAAAAAATACTAAAATATATATATAAATATATTTCTATCCAGACTCATACCATGTACGCTGTTTATATTATTTCTATCAAACCCATACCATACCATGTAGTACTAGTCATAATTAGTGATGGGTTCCCGTATACTATCACTGTAGTGTTTTGGTGCTTGACCTTCTGTTTGTTTGTTAGCTTGTTTGCTTCAAGTGTTGTTGTTGTTATTGGTGGTGGTGGTGGTGGTGGTGGTGGTGGTGGTGGTGTGTGTGTGTGTGTGTGTGTGTGTGTGTGTGTGTGTGTGTGTGTTTTACTTTCTGATCTAGTCACCTAAAGTAACTCCCTCCCAAACTCGCCCCTCCTTCATTTCCTACTCACCCCTACCCCTTTCCCACTGCATCCTTGCCCCCCATTCCCCTAGTTTCTATTTTTCCACAACAACAACAAACAAAAAAAAGGGGTCCTGCATGGCGTCTCCAAGCTCAGTGCAGTTATTAAATGAAAAGGAATTTGGTGTGTCTGAATGATCTCAAAGTTTCAGAACTTAAAAGAATCTTAGTTGAAAATAATCTTCCTAAACATGGCAAGAAAAAGCATCTTATTAATAGAATAAAATCTAAGCTTAGTGAAGGAAAAAAACAGTTGTCCTGAAGAAGAATGTGTTGTTGATACCTCTTTAAAAACAGCAAAAAATCGTCACAATCTTGCTCTGTTTTATCGCCAGATGTATCATGCGTAAATTCGTCCGCATCATCATCCCCTATCCCAGCAACTGTTGATGTGAACACATCTTCCACAAATCCCAACTGTTCTCCAAAGAAATCTTTTCTTTTCGCTTTCCAGTACTTCTGGAAGATACAAAGAAAGGATCTGCCACACTGAGTGGTCTGGGCATTTTGAGCAAAAAGCTTTGGGTCACTCTCTCCATCGGACCCATAGCCGGCCAGAAACAGCTCTCCTCAGGCAGGTGGTTGATCGGTTGTACTTCCGCCGATCAGCAAAATCGACTACTAAAAACAACCAAGATGGATGGCAAATAGCGGAGCTAAACATGGCAAAAAAGCATCTTATTAATAGACTAAAATCTAAATTAGTGAAGGAAAAAACAGTTGTCCTGAAGAAGAATGTGCTGTTGATACCTCTTTAAAAATCTCTTCTCAAAATCGTCACAATCTTGCTCTATTGTTATCGCCAGAGTGTCATGCGTAAATTCGTCCGCATCATCATCCCCTATCCCAGCAACTGTGTGAAATGTGAACACATCTTCCACAAAATAAAAACTGTTCTCCAAAGAAAATCTTTTCTTTTCGCTTTCCAGTACTCCTGGAAGATACAAAAAAGGATCTGCCACACTGAGTGGTCTGGGCATTTTGAGCAAAAAACTTTGGGTCAACTCCATCGGACCCATTGCCGCCAGAAACAGCTCCCCCAGGCAAGTGGTTGATCGTGTGTACCTTTCCACCGATCAGCAAAAATCGAAAACTACTAAAAACAACCAATTTGTCAGGAATTTTGAAAAATGTTCTGTCTGTACCTGAGGGTTGTCACCGAAAACCGAAGTGTGGAAAGCCAGTGCCTCTTGACAATCAGTCTGTCTGACAAAAGAAAGAAAATGACTCATGTTTCTTCTGTTAAAAGACTTCCCAAAAGGATGGAAGCGAGATCAAGAGCTATAAAAATCACTTTCTCAACATCAACACTGCCAAAAGAAATCTTTATTGGTTTTCAGTGTTTTCTCTGTTGATCCTTTTGTACCCCTGTCTATCGGTGTACTAGGTGCAACAGACTGGGGCACACAAAGTCTGCGTGTCGGGCAAAGCCGACTTGTGGAAGATGTGGTCACACTGACCATGTCATTGAAATCGTGTACCAGGGCAAAACATTGTATAAACTGTCTGGAGATCATTCAGCCTCTTACCTTGGATGCCCAGAATATAAACTTCGTGTTTTGGCCGGTAAGCTGAAGTCTTCCAACCATATGCCATACTCTGAGGCTCTCAGACAAACCAAAGCTCAAATGAGCAAAGGAGAGGTACAGGTGCAGGAATTAAAAGAAGACCCCAGGGGCCAGGAAACGATAATTCAACCAAAGCTAATCACCACAGTAGGTCTTATTCCTCGGTTCTAAGTCAAGGAATGATGAAGACTAATCAACAAAACCCGCTGCCCACTTCTTTGGATTCTAGCCCCCCTTCAATCTGGGGCACTCGTATTTTACCAACTCATAGTGACAGTTCAAACCAAACTAGTATTGCTGTCACAAATCAGACAAGTATAGGACAGACATCAAACATTTCAAAAACATCTGTGCTAAGTACTCTTAAAGAAAATCTGACTCTCTTCAAGTTCTTTCAAAAAGCAATCTGTAAATTTTGATCTTGAAAAGATTTTAATATATCTTGAAAATCTCTCAGTGAAATTTCTGACACATCCTAACAAAAAATGTCTGATGTCAGGACTTCCTCAATCATTGAATTGAAAACAATTCTGTCCAATTGCCTGTCGAACTCCAAATGAACGTACAAAGAGAAGTTCTGTCAAACGTATTCCGTTTTTGGTTTTTTCTCTGTTGCTGGTACTCTCAGTTATAGTCCTTTTTCCTCACGAATAACATGATGTGTATGAGGCCTGATCAAGTCAACCCTACTGGTATGTGCTCGTTTCTACTATGGAATTGTAGAAGTAGTGCAATTTTGTATATTTGGAAAAACTTTGCAGAAGCGTTCTTTTGGACGTAGTGTGCTTCAGTCATTGAATTGCCACAAAAATGACCTTACCCAAGTTAAACGGATTCTTTTACCCACTGTTATAGATGAGGTAAAAGCCAACGTTAAAATAAAAGTTGCTACATATGTAGCTTGCAATCTTATGTATCAACCGTGCAAAACA
>JADBJO010001537.1:397500-402500 GCA_016801955.1 Conus betulinus | reverse complement strand
GGAAAAATAAATTGCAAATGAAATATGTGATAAACGGTTGATAATAACGTGACTGGAAAAAAAGTGGGTACTGGGATCGGCGACAATGAAGATGCTTCTTTGGTAAATACAAAAATGTGGGTCATAGTTCACACGTTCTAACTGTCCTAGCATTACGTTTTTGGAAAGTGTGTGTAGAGGGATAAAAGGTTTTTGTTTTGTTTTTTTTGCCAATAGGAAGTAAGAAAACGTAAAGTGATCAGAATAAAATTCAAACGGTGCACATGTACCCGCATAATTTCCAAAATATAAAAGCCACGATTTTGAAATTGGGAACAGATTTAATTCATTATCTTGTTCCAACGTACATTGAATTTCATTGGGATCGAATGAACGGTTGTTGATTTACAGACAATTAAACAGAGGATGGGTCGAAATCAAAGTTCGCAAAATCTGTTCAGTTCACAAAATCATTTCAATAGTGGGTGTGGCCACCGCCATTGGCGAGACATTCCACGCAGCGACTCCTCATCGAGTTGACCAGTGTTCTGATGACCCTCTGAGGGATTCTCTGCCATTCCAGTTGCAGCATTTGGAAGAGATCCTGGGGGATTGAGGTCGGGACTATACGCCGGGAAGATCATCCTGTTGATGCCGGCCTGCACAATGAAGTTTTCGGCCACCCGGGCCCTATGTGTGGCCGAGCATTGTCGTCTTGGAAGACTGCCATGGGTCCTATCCGTTGCATGGTCGAACACAACGAAAGGCGCCAGGATTTCATCCCGATAGCGGATGCCTGTGAGGTTTCCATCAATATGGTAGAGTGGTGTGTCTTGTGGTGGAGGCTGAAGGCACCCCATACCATAACAGATCCTCCCCCAAAGGCCCTGGTCTGGCGAACAGCTGCATCAATGTAACGTTCACCAACACGCCTCCAAACTCTAGTTCGGCCGTCATTGTGTTCAAGACTAAACCGCGACTCATCTGAAAAGAGGACCTGGGACCACTGTTGTTGGTTCCATCTCACATGACGATGGCAGAAAGCTCGGGCGAGCCAGCCTATGGCTGCTAGCAGTCGTGGTCGAACAGCTGGGCGACGTGATCTGAGGCCGAAGTGGTGAAGACGGTTTCGTATGGCTTGACGGCTGAGGATGGTGTTATTTGCCATACGAAGCTGCCTTTGGATGCTGGTGGAAGTGGTATCCCGCTGCAATAGGGCCTGCCTCTCGATGAAACGATCTTCTCTGGGAGTAGTCTGCCTAGGCCGACCTGACCGTGGCCTCTCTTCAACGCTGTTGGTCGCCCTAAAACGCTGATTCAGTCTAACAATAACTGAATGATGCACACCAAGTCGTCGCGCCACTTCAGCCTTTGCAATGCCATCTTGTATCCACGCAATCGCCCTGGTTTTGTCAAAGGTGCTAAGTTTTCTTCGTGGTGGCATGGTGAGAAAAGGGCTGACAGTAACCAACCCCGCGCTTAAACAGCCAAAAGAAGGGGCATAAAACTCACTGAGAGACTGCTCTTGCACGGGAAAAAAGAATTTTTCATTTTACACATCTTGTGTCGCCAGCAAGCTTGATGCAAAACAGGCACAGTTAACGCAACTTTGCACTTTTTTATCCCGCGCGGTAACGAGGTCACCAAGACCCCCGTGCGCACTACCCAGTTGACACAGGCTGGATACACACTGCTGTGTGAGATTCCATCATTGGTTGCCGCATAACAAAAAAAAACAATGTTTTTTGAAGGGATGAATCAACCCCCTGTGTGCAAAGGCCTGTGCTAGGAAAGGAAAAGAAGATGAGGAGGACGATAGATCGAGGAGAGAGAAAGGAAATGGAACAGAGACATGGAGAGTGGTGGGAGGGAAGGGGACATGCTGGGGGGGGGGGGGGGGGGGGGGGGTGGGGAGGAAGGGAAGGGAGGGGGTGGGGAGATGGGGCGATTTGAAGGCCGACCTGAAAAAGTCAACGGCGTCATTTTCTCTTGACGTGGGGATCAGAAGAGGTCTGATGGCACGACGAATCATGGGCGCCAACGCACGCGCGAGAGTAATGACGGTTTGGCGGCTGTAAACAGATAAAACCAGGACACATTGCCTCTTCTTCTTCTTCTTCTCCTTCTCGATTTTGCGCAGACCTCAGCAAAAACTACAGAACAGACAGCACCAGGGATGGCGGCGATCAAATTCAACAAACAGGAACAAGAGGTTCCCGCCAAACCTCTGTATGGGGAAACCGCGGCCTCAAAAGACTATTTCTCGGTTTTTACTGCTATTTCACACATTAGAACAGTGATTTTCATCGTGAAAACAGTGGTGGTGACTAGTTACACTCTAGAACACGAGTAATTAACGTCGTGAAAAACAGCTAATTATTAAGTGAAAAGAGGTCACTGCCGCATCAGAATGGTTATTTTTTCTGTGGAAAGTTATTTTCACTTCAAAATAGTTCTTCACTTGAACAAAAGAAAAATTCGTGTGATAATTTGTTGTGTTGTCACGTGATATTTAAGGGTCCGAAATGGTTATGCTTGCATGAAGAAAGTTGCTATGACGTAAATATGCGGAATTTCGAATGGAAAATACAATGTATTTCGATCTTATATGCAAATAACAGTTATCATTCTTGATATACGTTATATTCAACCCGAAAATGGTAATGTGGCTCTGTGAAACTAGTATGCTGCCTTCCTGGGGGTCGGAATAGCTCAGTTGGGTAGAGCGCCGGACTCGTGATCCTGAGGTTGCGGGTTCGAATTTCGGTACAGGGGGATTTTTTTTTCCTCGGAGTTAACATTGGTTCTGACTCCATTTCACCATACAGTCCTTCGATTGAGACTATGAATCGAAGTTCCGTGTGTGAACGCACGCACAACATCTTGCACACACGTCAAATCCCATCACCAACTTTCGGAAGAGAAGGCCAGTTTGGCTGTTGTTGGATGGATACATTACACATAGCATGCACCTTCCCCGAAGATGGAGTATGGCTGCCTTAATGGCGGGATTTTTTTTTTTAAAAATGGTCATACACACAAAACTCCACTACCTGTCTATACAGGCAGTGTCCGCAGGAGTATCAACCTGCGTACGCAGAAAGAAAGAAAGAAAGAAAAGAAAGTACGCTACCACACCGTTTGTCTCCCTTCGCAACCCCCCCCCCCCCCCCCCCCCCCCCCCCCCCCCCCCCTCCTCCCCGCCCCTTTCTGTACTTTGTGTCCTCCACCAACGAAATCCTTCCCACCCCCATCCCCCACGTCCCCACCCCACACCCCTCCTTTCCTTCACCGTGTTCCTTTTTCGCGCTGTTGTCCTAATGAATTGTTCTGGGTCGGTGTTGACCTAATGACTGTTCATTGATAATATTGAAAATTAATCTTCTCATAATTATGTTGTCAATTGTGTGTGTGTGTGTGTGTGGTGTGTGTGGTGTGTGTGTGTGTGTGTGTGGTGTGTGTGTGTACGTGTGTGTGTGTGTGTGTGTGTGTGTGTGTGTGTGTGTGTGTGTGTGTGTGTAAGTGCGTGTGTGTGTGTGTGTGTGTGTGTGTGTGTGTGGTGTGTGTGTGTGTGTGTGAGTGTGTGTGTGTGTGCAAGCGCGCGCGCGCACGCATTCCAGAGTGGGTGTGTGTACTGTGGGCAACAGCTGAGCTGGCGATGAATCATCTAATGAGTGATCCACACAACTGCGGTTTGAGCTTGTAGCTAAACTTCAACACTTCACAGTGGAACTCAATCAGCGGGAATGGGCGATTGACTCGTTAATTATAAACCGCTTGCCTGCAATACTTCATGGGCCCAACAGATTGCTCTGGCTGGGACAAAAATAAAAAAGGAGCAGGTGGCTATGGCTCTTTCCGCGTTTTGTTAGGGCGTCAACATTTGTAACTGCGTAACACTTATCTTGTGTTGATGGTGTTCTTCTCTCTCCTCTCTCTCTCCTCTCTCCTCCTCTCTCTCTTCTCTCACTCTCTCCTCTCTCTCTCATCTCTCCCTCTCTGTCTTCATCTCTCTGTATGTGTGTGTGTGTGTGTGTGTGGTGTGTGTGTTGTGTTTTTGTATTGGTCGACCTGTCCACGAGAGAGGTGAGGCGTTCAACTCGGGGAGAAGAAAGTTTGCTACGTCAGCTTCTTTGCTGCCGTGACTAACTTCTTTTACGTGCGTTCAAACGCCTCTGCTGTACACGAGATATCCGTATGTTCTATCTGTATGTCTCACTGTCTCGTCTCTGTCTCTGTCTCTGTCTCTTTCTGTCTGTCTGGTTCTGTCTGTCTGTCTGTCTGTTGTCTGTCTCTATCTCTCTCCCTTCTCTCTCTCTCTCTCGCTCTCTCTTCTATCGTCAAAATCTCTGTGGTAATGTCAGTCTGCTTCTCTGTCTGTATGCCTGTCTGTTCTTCTGTCTGTGTGTCTGTCCGTCTCTGTTCTCCCTCTCTCTCTCCTCTCTCTCTCTCTCTCTCTGTTTGTCTCCCTCTCTGTCTGTCTGTCTGTCTGTCCTCTGTCTGGGCTGTTCTGTCTGTCTCTGGCTTCTCTGGTCTCGTGTCTCTCTTCTCTCTCTCTCTCTCTCTCTCGCTCTCCAAAATCTCTGTCCCTCTGTCTGTCCCTCCCCTCCCCCATCTCTCCCCCCCACCCCCTCTCTCTCTCTCTCTCTAATATGCCCTCTTCCAAATCTCTCTCTTTGTTCTCTCCCTCACCTCTCTGCGCCTGTCTGTCTCCAAATCTGTTTTTTTTTCTGTCATCCTGTCTCCTGTCTGTCTCTCTCTGCTCCTCATCTGTCTTCTCTGTGTGTGTGTCTCTCTCCTCTCTCTCTCTGTCTCTCTTCTCTCCATCTCTCTCTCTCTATCGTCTCTCGTCCGCTCGCTCTCTCTCTCTCCCTCATATGTTCTGCTTCTTCTTCTTCTCTTTTCTTCTTCTCTTCTTCTACTTCTTCTTCGTCTCCTTCTTCTTTCTTCTCTCTCCTCCGCTTCTTCTTTCTTTCTAAAAGTTCAGACACATTACCTGAAGAAAAGGAAAATAAAAAGGA
>JADBJO010001537.1:377500-380000 GCA_016801955.1 Conus betulinus | reverse complement strand
ACTCATTCTTCGTAACTAAAGTTCAAGTTGAACAACCTTTTCTCAAGGGAGAAAACTCAGCCTGAAATACTGCTCGCTGAAGCTCGTCTGAGATGAATTCTTCGGCTTAATTAATGAACTTGGAAATGTTTTGAATATGCTGTGAAATCGACTGAACCAACTTTGTCTAAAATTTAACATGTTATTTCCGAAAGCACTTAGATCTTGAATATCTCGACCACAACGAATCAAAATGTTCACTTTACAAATCGAGAATCACTGAAAATGAAGGTCAAAACACCACAAATGTATTTCCATCGCTGGAGAGTTCTTACGAAATGATTATCAGGATAGCAGAGCTTTCATAGAGTTACTTCCCTTGGTGCGATACCAAGCTGTTTCCAGAACATTCAGCGATCAAGGCCACTCGGTTCACGATCTGTAAGGTCGTCGTTCTTTCGCAACGACCTGAACGAGGTGGTGTGGAGCGTTGCGTTACTTGGTTCTCTCCCCCCTTTACATCCCCCCCCCCCCCCCCCCCCCATCCCTTCTCTGTTTCTCTCATTTCCACTCTCCCAGGTCCCCTCCACACACTACGAGCACCTTCCAGCCCTATCTCCCTCCACTCATTATCTCTCTCTCTCTCTCTCTCTCGCACACACACACACACACACACACACACACACACACACACACACACACACAGAGTCTCTCTCTTTCTCTCCTGTTGTTATCTGAGGTGCCCTCTCTCTCTCTCTCTCTCTCTCTCTCTCTCTCTCTCTCTCTCTCACACACACACACACACACACACACGCACGCTTTCTCTCCTGCGGTTATCAAAGGTGCCATGGCACCTTTGGTGTGTGCGGCGTTGGAACGCTCCCAGATAAAGAGGTTGGTCTTGGTGGAGATTGAAGGAAAAAGAGGGAGGTTGTGCTTGCCTGTAAGTGGCACTTGCCATGAAATATTTCTTCTGCCTTGTGTTCAAAGGTTTACAACATCAAACAAAGGTTCATATCTTTAAACAAAGATTGAGAAGTTCAAACAAAGATTGATTAGTTCAAACGAAGGTTTGTAACTTCAAACAAAGGTTTATAACTTCAAACTAATCTTGTTGCAAAGTGAGACGACTGCAGGCGGAAACCTAAACGAATCTTAAATAAATGTTAGCGACCCGCCAAGAGAGAAACGTGGACAAACGAGTCACAAGACAAAACACGACGCGTTTCGACCTCTTAGGTCTTCTTTAGGCAAGGCACAAACACACTTTTTCATTTTCATTGTCCTATTTGTTTGTGTCTTGCCTGAAGAAGACCTAAGAGGTCGAAACGTGTCGTGTTTTGTCTTGTGACTCGTTTGTCCACGTTTCTCTTGGCGGTTCAGCTAACGTTTATTTAAGATTACTTCAAAGAAAGGTTTATAACTACAAAGGTTTATAACTTAATTAAAGCAGAGGTTTGTAACTTGATGAAAGCAAACAACCAAGATATTTGTCAGTGGCGCTAGACTTTTAATGTCTTTTATTTAGTGTGCTTGCTGTGCATGAACTGCAGTACAGAATATCGGCCCTCTACTGTCAATAAGATATACTGGCGCTGGAACCAGGGGACACCAGGAAGGCAATATTTTTTCTTCTTCTTTTTCTTCTTTCTTTTAATGTCCACAATCATCTTCTGATTATTCTGACACTTTTTGTGTGTATGACCATTTTTTTTCATCCCGGCATTAAGGCAGCCATACTCCATCTTCGGGGAAGGTGCATGCTATGTGTAACGTGTCATCCATACCAACGGCCAAACTGGCCTTCTCTTCCGAAAGTTGGAGATGGGATTTGACGAGTGTGCAAGATGTTGTGCGTGCGTTCACACACGGAACCTCGGTTTATAGTCTCATTCGAAGGACTGTGTGGGGAAATGGAGTCAGAAGCAATGTTAACTCCGAGGGAACCCCCCCCCCCCCCCCCCCCCCCCAGTCTATTAGCTTTCCATCATACCTCCCAAGATGCATAGTCCCGCGCAACACACTCTAGACTATTAGTTTAGCCGTTGAAATATCCACCTGAATACGCTTTGTGAAAGTGATATGTCGGGGTGGGGTTGGTGATTGTTGTTGTTGTTGTTGTTGTTGTTTTTGTTTTCAGTAACAGTCTTTTTTTGCCACCAGTTCTCTGAAAATGAAAAACAAAATTGATTGTTCTGAACTTGAGAAAAACAGACCACAGTAGTCCGAAATTAGCAAACCATTTAAAAGCAACTTCCGGCACTGAGAATGAATTATGATTAAAATTTTTTTTCTTTAAATTTCCGCCTGCAGTCATCTCAAGCTGAAACACAGAGAATGAAGTCAAAGCGATAAAAAGTCTATTTCCAGAAGGTATACCGAATAAGGAATGCACTTGCTTTGTGTGTGTGTGTGTGTGTGTGTGTGTGTGTGTGTGTGTGTGTGTGTGTGTGTGTGTGTGTGTGACATTAAGCCATCTATAAAAAGAAGACGAGCCATCAGAACATTAATAAAAGAAAAA
>JADBJO010001537.1:370000-372500 GCA_016801955.1 Conus betulinus | reverse complement strand
TACTCAATCTCCGTGCTCATAAGCGGCCGGAAGGTCACAAAGGATATCTTGTTTAACTAGAAAGGCACTCCAGAAATCGCAGATCTGCGCCAAGGGGGAAAAAATTCTCCAAGGGGAAGTAAGAGGATATAAACTAAAGAGTTAGTTCCCATGGATTTTCTATCCCGTATATATATATATATATATATATATATATATATATATATATATATATATATATATATATATATATATATTAATGTTTCTTCACTGTTTTTGTTTTGTTTTTCTCTCAAAAGGATAGGACAGAATGTCAATATTGAAATATAACTACAAAGTTTTATCATTTTCGTTAAAAAAAAAAAAAAGTACACCCGAGATAATTGGCATTCTAAACTATAATTTCGCAAGCATTCGTAATCTACAGAATTCTGGTTTGAATTTATTTTCAATGGATTCTGGACCCGGCACTTTGATTTGGATTCGCACCAAAATTACATGGACTTGTATCTATCCCACAATCCAGGTTTTGTGAGTACATAATCCGCTGTGCTCAACACACACTAAATTGTCGGTTTTACAATCCATCTTTCAGCGTTATCTGTGTGGTTGAGATGCCAATAATTTCATGTTGAAGTAATCAGAAGCGGAGAGAAAAACAATGCAGGCTAAGAATTTTCCGTCTTTACAACAATGACTTGCATAAGAACGAACGAAAGAAAGAGAGATAGAGGGGTGGATTTGTAAGAGAAAGAAAACGGGTATAAAATGTTAGGGCACTAGATTTATGACCTTGTAGCCCATCTTGAAAACAAACTCCTTCATATCACCTGCTCAAAGGCCTTTTGTCTGCTGACTCAGACTCAACAGTGAGGCACGGCTGATTGTGTCTGTGCTCCCTTGGCATCAAATGGAGATACACCACTGTCGATAATTCAGAGGTATTCTCAACACCAAAGACACAAAACAGAATCCAACGGCACCCCAAAGCAGCCAGCGAGGGCCCCTTTTCACCATTCTCCGGGGCAAGTCATCCCTACCTGCCGTATTATCACAGACACGGGAGGACCTTAAACCTGAATGAAACAAACGAGATCCACAGTTTATCATTCCGTCAAATTTTGTTAAAACGGACTCGGTGGTCTTGGGGGCAAGAAAGGACCATATAAATCTGTGAAATACATAACGGACCTTGGGGTCAACGAACCTTGGGACCAACGGCCCTTGGGACCAACGGACCTTGGGACCAATGACACGCTTCCGGTAATCTTACTGACAGACAAACAAACAAACGGACGTAGGTGAAAACAGAATCGCCTTGGCGAAGGTAATAATGCGCGGCTCTTATGTTTGTTCTCAGTGCACCATGAATGAGTGGTACATATCAATTGGTGGCGGCCCAATGTCTAAAACAAGACTGCTGTCACTTAACTTCGTGCTTCTATCCACCATAGCTGAAATACTAGCTTGCTAAAATACCTCAGCCTGACCTGCATCGCGCTTATTCATGAGCCGCCCTGTGTTCAGTCAAAGTCAGTCAACTGCAGAGGGAAATTAACTAACTACTCGAGAGGCTGACGCCATTCTCTTGGGCGAAACAATACATGAATCGAGATCCCGCGCCCGTGTGCAAAAAAGACGACGACATAAACCCAAGTCCCGTGTGCAAAATGAGACGACATAAACCCAAGTCCCGTGTGCAAAATGAGACGACATAAACCCAAGTGCCGTGTGCAAAATGAGACTATAAATCCAAGCCCCGTGAGTAGGATGAGACTATATAAACCGAAGTCTCGTATGTTAAATGAGACCATAAAACCAAGGCAATGCGTGCAAAGCCGAGGGCCCAGGGGCAAAGAGAGATTTTAAACCGGGGTCCCTAGCGCAAAAAAAAAAAAAAACAAAATAAAAAAAAAACCCTAAACCGAGGTCCCGTACACAAAATGAAACCATGCGCCCATGTGCCGTTTGCAAAGATACTATAAAAACGAAGTTTTGCGTGCAAAATGAATATAAAGCCGAGGTCCCGCAAAATGAGAATATAAACCGAAGTCTCGTGTGGTAAATATCAAATTAAGCGAACGTTTTCAGTTCTGGATGTCCCATATCACTTTCCAGATATTTCTATGCGCAGTTTGTTTGTTTCGTCTGGGTTCTTATTCCATACAACTTTGTTGCAATAATTTTTGCAAAGTGTGAAAAGAAAATGTCTGATGGATTAGGTAGTAAGAGCCACATGTGAATTAGTATTTTTTATTAATAAAATGTGTTCAAGAATAGCAACCCTACCTCAGTGAATGAGTTATCTTCTCCCCCAGATGCTGAATAAAGGATTCATATCCGCTAGTATGGTGAAGAATTTATCAGCTCTCTCTAAAGGAAGAGCGGCTCGAATTGCACTCTAAGAAATCGGTTGTGACGATGAATATATCAGTTCTCTCCCAAGGGACACCGACTCGACCTTCTTATTGAGAAATCTGTTGTATCGAAGAATTCATACGGGGGCCGGAATAGCTCAGTT
>JADBJO010001537.1:360000-365000 GCA_016801955.1 Conus betulinus | reverse complement strand
CCAGGTCGTCAGCAAAGTCGAGGTCGTCGAGCTGCGTCCAGAGTGTCCATTGTATACCGTTGTTCCTGCCTGTTGTAGTGGTCTTCATGATCCAGTCAATGACCAGGAGGAAGAGGAACGGCGACAGCAGGCACCCCTGCCGAACTCCAGTCTTCACCTCGAAACTTTCAGCAGCTGACCGGCGAGGGCAATCCTGCAGTTCATGTCCTGGTAGGTACACTGGATGAGGGAGATGATCTTCTCGGGAACTCTGTAATGCCTCAGCAGCTTTCACAGCGTCTCCCGTCCACATTGTCGAAGGCTTTCTCATAAGCTATGAAGTTGATGTAGAGGGGGAGCTCCACTCCAGCGACTGCTCCACAATGATGCGCAGGTTGGCGATCTGGTCAGCACATGATTGTTCAGCCGGAAGCCTGCCTGCTGGTCTCGGAGCTTGGGGTCGACAGCCTCTTTCATCCTCTCCAGTCTCCCTGTAGAGAACCTGCCTGGCGTTGACAGGAGCATGATCCCTCGGTAGTTGCTGCAGTCCCTGAGATCTCCTTTCTTTGGCAGCTTGATGATGATTCCTTCTTTCCACTGGGTCAGTACCTCCTCCTTCTCCCCAGATCTTGCTGAAGAGGCTGTATAGCATGTTGACAGCTGTCTCTGTGTCTGCTTTGATGGCTTCTGCTGGTATCTCGTCTGGCCCTGCAGCCTTCCCATTTTTCAGAGTCGTGATGGCCTTCTTGATGTCTGCCTTTGAGGGTTTGTCACGGCTGATGGGCAGTTCTGTCTCTGCGGGTGGGATGTCTGGTGGTGCGTCAGGGGCGGGGTGGTTCAGCAGCTCCGTGAAGTGTTCTGCCCATCGTTTCAGCTGTTCCTAGGTTGTTGTCAGTGGGTTTCCGTTCTTGTCCTTCACTGGCTTGTCTGTCTGCTGAAACTTGCCTGTCGCTTCTTGGTCACCAGGTACAGGTCCTTCAGGTTCCCCTGTCCGGCTGCTGCCTCTGCTTTTCTGGCCAGGTTGTCAAAGTAGTCCCTCTTGTCCTTCTTGATGTTCCTCTCTACTTCTCTGTTCGCTGCTGTGTGCTCTTCCTGTGCCTTTGCCTTAGCTGCTCTTGTTCGGCTCGTGTTCAGCGTAGTTTTCTTCTCTCTCCCTTGTTTCCAGCTTGTGGATGGTGTCGGCAGAGATCCCATTCCTTGTGTTGGGGCTTCTTCTTGCCAAGGATCTCTTCACATGTGTCATGCCAGAGCTTCTTGCAGTGTTCCCACTGTGTTTTTGACGTCCATCTCACCGTCTTCTATCAGCTCTTGTAGCGGCTGGAACCTGTTGGAGAGGCTGATCTGGAATGCTGCTTCTGTGTCCCCGTTTCTGAGCAGTCCGACATTGTACCTTGTCCGTGTGTTGTTGGCATTGGTGAATCTCCTGAGGCGAAGTCTCACCGTTGTTAAAAGAAGGTGGTGGGTCTGATGACACGTCAGCACCTCTCATCACTCGTACATCCCGCCATGATCTCCTGAACTTGCGGCTAATGCAAATGTGGTCAATCTGGTTCTCCGTGACGTGATTCGGGGATCTCCATGTGGCCTTGTGGATGCGCTTGTGTGGCAAGATACTTCCTCCTTTCACCAGCTGGTTCAGGGCGCACAGGTCTGCAAAGCGCTCACCATTCTCGTTCATCTGTCCCAGTCCGTGTGTCCCCATGATGTCCTCGTAGCCTGTGTTGTCCATTCCTATCTTGGCGTTGAAATCTCCCATCAGTATGGTTATGTCCTTTGCTCCTCTTCTGGCTATCACTATCTGTAGTTGCGCACACACGCACATGCGCATACACAGACAGGAAACACACACACACACACACACACACACACACACACACACACACACACACACACACACACACGCACGCACGCACACGCACGCACGCACACACACACGCACGCACACACGCACGCACGCACACACTACACACACGCACGCACGCACACACACACACACACACACTACACACACACACACACACACACACACACACACACACACACACACACACACACATGCACACACACGTGCGGTTTCTAAAGCATTCCAAAAGACAACACAACCCCCATCAAACCACCATACATAAACACGTCCTTTACCTTTTCATCCAAACATGCGCAGAAAATGGATCACAGCGCCACTCAAAACGCTGTCAGGTGTTCTTCTCCTTCTCGCCTTGGTGTGAGTGTTGCCCTGTTTTGGAATGCCTGGATTGTGACGTCATAGAGGGGAAAAGAGCACTGAAAAGGAGATAAGATGAGGGTTTTTTTTTTTTTTTTTTGTATGAGGTAAAGTATCATTCACAGCAGTTTGGTGGGTTTTACGCCTCCACAGACATGTTTGGTGGATTTTACGCCTCCACAGACAGAAAAACTACGTATTGGGCTGATACTTCCTCATCCTCTAGCCATCTATCGATTCACTAGGAATTAACATAGGAAAAATGATAGCCACTTGGACAAGCAAGCAGTCAAAAGAAACCCCATTCTGGGAAATACCGACTCCTTTGTCAAAATTATTGAAATAGGTAAAATGATCAAGGTTTGTTGGTAGAAGCATCTCACAAATTTACATTCATAAGACAATGCTGTAGGGGTCTTTCTTTCTTTCTTTCTTCTGCTTACGCAGCAGGCTAATACTCCTGCGGATACTGCCTGTATAGACAGGCAGTGGAGTTTTGTGTGTATGACCGTTTTTTTTTTTTTAATCCCGCCATTAAGGCAGCCATACTCCATCTTCGGAGAAGGTGCATGCTATGTGTAACGTGTCATCCATACCAACGGCCAAACTGGCCTCTCTTCCGAAAGTTGGTGATGGGATTTTTACGTGTGTGCAAGATGTTGTGCGTGCGTTCACACACGGAGCCTCGGTTTTTAGTCTCATTCGAAGGACTGTATGGGGAATGGAGTCAGAACCAATGTTAACTCCGAGGGGAAAATCCCCATGTACCGAAATTCGAACCCGCAACCCCCAGGGGTGTGGTACTCGGGAGTCACCAACATCATCTCATGCCAAAACAGTGTGCAGCAGTGTGTTTGAAGCGGTTCCCGTCTGACTTTTACTTGTGAAAGAACTCTGGGAATCTCTTCTTGTTTGTTCTGTGTGCTCTGTGTGTTGTCGTTCTGCCAGGCGATTTTAGTGTCATAGGCAGCATTCCCTTTGAAGTTGTATGGGCGTTTCTTTATGTCATCACGGAAACAAGAGTTACCCTACTTGTTTGTTATTTACTGTTTACTGTCCCCTGCCTCGTTTACAATTTCCTTTTTTTTTTGTCAGAGAACCAGCTATTGGAACTATTTCACGTGTGACTTCATTTTACCACGTGTTCAAGATACATTTCTTGTATTCCGCATCATGAGTTAATGAACGGCACTACTGGTAGCCACGCAACTCTGCGTCACTTGACTATCAAATCACCGACTAGAACTGTCGGACAGGTTTGCCTCAGATTGTTAGCATTATGAAAGCTGTGTCATGTCGGTTGGTACCATTGACACTTCACCTGTGAAGGGCAATATTTCAAACTGACAGGCACGGGCACCCAAAACCAAGCGGGCAGGTATCAGTAATGACTGATTTTGTGTACTAATCAGCAATCGCTGGTGCTGTGACACACACACACACACACACACACACACACACACACACACACACACACACACACACACACACACACACACACACACACACACACGCACACACACACACACACACGTACGCGCATGCACAGACACTCCACTTTAATTGTTTCACAGAGAGAGAGACAGACAGACAGACAGACAGATAGACAGACAGACAGACGAAGACAGAGACAGAGAGAAGTGGTTCATAGATAGTGTATTTCTGTGTGAACTTTCACAATGCTACTTCAAAGCAGTGTCATATCGGTTTATTGTACCATCACCACTTCCCCCGTGAGGCGCAATATCTACAGCTGAAAGACAACAGGTACCCCAGACCAACCAGGCAGGTGTCAGCAAGGATTCATTGTGTGCACTAGTCGAGCAATCGCCGGTGCAGTGCAACGGCTTGATAACGTGTTGTACTGGGCTAAGGGTAGTTCAGTGTGTAGCATGCTGCTCTCCTCTATGCCAGTGAGACCTGGGACTGTCTACAGCAGACACGCCAACCAGCTCAACCATTTTCACCTCAGCTGTCTCCGCAGACTCCTACACATCAAGTGGCAGGACAAAGTCCCAGGCACCCAGGTCTTTGGAAAGATCCAGCATCCCCAGCATCTACACTCTCCTTCAGAAATCCCGAGCCAGATGGTCTGGCCACATCGCCAGAATGCCAGATAGTCGACTGCCGAAGGGGGGGGGGGGGGGGGGGGTGGGGGGGGGGGGGGGGGGGGGGGGGGGGGGGGGGGGGGGGGGGGGGGGGGGGGGGGGGGGGGGGGGGGGGGGGGGGGGGGGGGGGGGGGGGGGGGGGGGGGGGGGGGGGGGGGTGGGGGGGGGGGGGGGGGGGGGGGTGGGGGGGGGGGGGGGGGGGGGGGCGGGGGGGGGGGGGGGGGTGGGGGGGGGGTGGGGGGGGGGGGGGGGGGGGGGGGGAGGGGTTTAAATTTGGGGGGGGGGGGGGAGGGGGGGGGGGGGGGGGGGGAGGGGGGGGGGGGGGGGCAGGTACATCTGAAGAAGGGGACGCACAGCAGAAGCTGGGGGAGGGGGGCGAGCCGCGCGCAAGGCCAGAGCTACCTCCACACCTCCACTGTCGGCACCCAACCACGGGTTCTGTCATGGGGGGGGGGGGGGGAGGGGGGGGGGGGGGGTTCCGGGGGGGACTCGGGGGGGGACGGCAAGGACTGCCTCAAAGTGTCCCTCAAAGGCCTGGACATCAACCTCAACACCTGGGAGTCGCTTGCCCTGGACCACCCAGCCTGGCGAAGCAGCATCACAAAGGTGCATGTACATCAGAGAGAAGAGACGCACAGCAGAAGCTGAGAGAAAAGCGAGCCGCGCGCAAGGCCAGAGCTACCACCTCCACC
>JADBJO010001537.1:352500-355000 GCA_016801955.1 Conus betulinus | reverse complement strand
CTCTCAGCTCTCTTATAGTGTCCTCCGCTAAGAACAAGGTCATTCTGAAAAGGCTGCAAATTATATTCAATTTTCGTATTTGCTAACAAATAAACCAAGAAATAAAAAACAAAACAAACCAAAACAAAGCCAAAGGGCCATCGTCAACATTGACAAAACCGACATCCCCAAATAAAGTAAAGAATGGCTGTGTTCAATAACAACACAAGGCGAAGTTCAATCCATTGCGTTGGGATTGATTTTCTGCCTGCCTTCGTCAAAAATTATTAGATGTTGAACACGTTATTGTTAGTTTGAATGAGCCTCTCTCCCTCTCTCTCTCCCTCTCTCTCTCTCTCTCTCTCTCCTCTGCCTGCCTGTCTGTCTGTCTGTCTGTCTGACTGTCTGTCTGTCTGTCTGTCTGTCTGTCTGTCCCGTCCTGTGCCTGTACGTCTGACGCCCGGGTGTCTGACTGGCTCTCTCTCTCTCTCTCTCTCTCTCTCTCTCTCTCTCTCTCTCTCTCTCTCTCTCTCTGTCTCTCTCTCTCTCTCTCTCTATACTTATACGTGTGGATGTGCGCGTGCACTCCCAGTCACGTGTAATCGCGAAAATAAGAGACGGAAAGGAAACTACATATAGTGGTTTTGATGACCTTAACCACGGTTACTGACAAATAAACAAAGAAGAAGAAGAAGAAGAAAGAAGAAGAAGAAGAAGAAGAAGAAGAAGAAAAAAGAAGAAGAAAAAAGAAAGAAAAAGTAACCAAGAAAAACAAAAAAGGATTATTCTTGAAACCTCCAAAACAAACCGCATTTTGTTATTTTTCTCCTGATTTGTTGACCTACCATTAGCTGTCTGTAAATCATGTATGGAAGGTAGGGTTTTTTTTTTTTCCCGACTATTTTGTATTCTTCTGCCCCTGTTTGGCTAAATATATGAAACCCTCCACCCCCACCCCACCACCCCCCCCACCACCCCCACTCCTCCCTTTCTGCCGCCTCTCTCCGCCCTCCAAACCCTCCACCCCCCACCCCCACCCCCCCCCCCCACCTTCCACCCCCACTCCTCCCCCCACTCCCAAAATGCTTTCGTTTCGTCTGTTTCCCGGGGAAGGAGGGTGGGAAGGGGGGGGGGGGGTTGGGGGGGGGTGGAAAGGGGAGATAATGAGATAGCATGTGTATGTAAGCCGAGGTGGGGGGAGGACGGTACGGGGGGAGGGGGGGGGGGGGGGGGGTAGGGGAGGGGAGTTTTTTTTGTGTGTGTGAATTTCTTATTTTCTATCTGAAAATAGCTTCTGATGTTCGATGTCTGTTTCACAGGCCTGTTCATCTGTAATTCATAATGTGTCAGTGTATGCCAGCAATGATTATAGGTTTCTGTGGGAAGCTGATGAGACACGAAAGCTTGATTTAGTGCCACAGCATTTGGTTGTCTGCTCTTGTAATACCATGAAGGTTCAGGCCTTGCTCCCTACCCCTGCCTTCCACCCCCGAGAGCTTTTTCTTTTCTTTTCTTTTCTTTTTTTTTTTTTTTTTTCTTCTTCTTCTTTTTTATTATTTTTTTTTGTTTTTTTTTTTTTGTTTTTTTTGTTTTGTTTTGTTTTGTTGTTGCTGTTTTTTTTTTTGTTTATATATATTTTTATTTTTTGTATTATATATATATATATATATATATATATATATATACATATATATGTGTATAGTATAAATATAAATTTCCGTCTATATATTTTTTTTTTTTTTTTTTCACTTTTCTGTGAATATCAAGACGGAAAGATTTGTGTCTTGTCTTTCGTGAGTCATGTTCCTTTGTGTGTGTGTGTGTGTGTGTGTGTGTGCGTGTGTGTGTGTGTGTGTGTGTGTGTGTGTGTGTGTGTGTGTGTGTGTGTGTGTGTGTGTGTGTGTGTGTGTGTGCGTGTGCGTGTGTTCATGCGTGCGTGCGTGTGTGTGTGTGTGTGTGTGTGTGTGTGTGTGTGTGTGTGTGTGTGTGTGTGTGTGTGTGTGTGCGTGTGTGTGTGTGTGTGTGTGTGTGTGTGTGCGTGAGTGCATGCGTGTGTTCATGTGTGTGCGTGTGCGCGCGCGCGCGCGCGTGTGCGTGCTTGCATGCCAGCGCGCGCGCAAGCGAGCTTGCATGCGTGCGTGCACGAAGAGAACGAAATGGAAGAGTGTAGAGGTGGAGGAGGAAACAGGTGGGAAGCAGAGGGTTGAAAATAAAAAATACTGATGTTTAATGGAATTATTCAGATGGGGACAGGGAGGGGGTTACTAGTGGTGGTGGTAATAGAGGGGACAGAATGTGAGGAAGAGGTAAAGGGATAGGGAGGGGGGGGGGGGGGGGGGGGGGGGGGGGGGGGGGGGAAAGAGGTATCTTCCACACACTGTGATTAGATATGTTCCGCTGAGTTTGTCATGATTGTGGTGGGTTTTGTCTGCAAGATGTAATAATTGAGGTGATGGTTTGCAAGATGCAATGATCGTGGTGATGGTTTGCCAGGTGTAATGATTGTGGTGATGGTTTGCAA